>JANRGW010006559.1:0-56087 GCA_024733675.1 Psilopsiagon aymara
ATAGAAGGCCACCAGATTGGTCAGGCAGGATTTCCCCTTAGTGAAGCCATGCTGGCTGTCACCAAGCACCTTGCTGTATTTCATGTGCCTCAGCATGCCTGCCAGGAGAATCCACTCCAAGATTTTGCTCGGCACACCTCACAGATGTGAGACTGACTGCTCTGTAGTTCCCCAGCTCATCCATTTTCTCCTTCTTGACAATGGGGGTTATATTTCCCTTTTTCCAGTCGTCGGGAACTTCTCGTGGCTGCCATGATTTTTCAAATATGATGGACAGTGTCTTAGCAACTTCATTTGCAGCTCCTTCAGGACCTGCAGATGGATTTCATCAGGTCCCATGGACTTGTGCACGTTCTTAAGATGGTCTCCAACCAGGTCCTCTCCTCCAGTGGGCCCAGGGTCTTCATTCTCACAGTCTCTGAGTCTCCCTTCCAAGACTTGGGTGGTTTGGTCAGAGCATTGTCCAGTGAAGACTGAGGCAAAGAAGTCATTGAGAACCTCAGCCTTTTCAAAACCCAGCATGGCCAGTTCTCCCTATGGCTTCTGGAGAGGCCCCATGTTGTCCCTAGTCTGTCTTTTATTTGCAATGTAACTATAGAATCCCTTCCTATTATCTTTCACATCCCTAAATCAAACCATCATCTTTGGTTTTACAGGGAAGTAACTTATGAAGAAGGGAAATGAGGACTAGAATTCCATTCCTCATTTGCAAGATTGAGTTCTTTTCCTCCTTAGAGTAGGAATTTGCATCTAAAATTGAATGAAGAGCAAACGAATTTTTTTTGACCACTTGGAACAATGTTTTTTCATAAGCAACAGGTGACTATTCAGAAACACTGAAATCAGGTCACAGGTAATTAAAATGGTGTCTAAGACTCTTTTGTCAGGATGGGAAAGCAAAGAAGTAGGCTTAAATAATTTTAAAGTGATTCACTAATTAATGACAAAAAGTGCTTCCTTACATAAAGGATACGTACTTTTTGATTTTTTTAGGAGAAAAAGTCTGGCATTCTTTTTCTTTCCTCAGCAAGTTATACAACTTCTCCATGTTATAGTAGTTCATATGTTCCTGAAATGAAGTTTGAAGTTCAAGAATGACAATTGAACTTTGTCTCAGCACTTAGACTTGTGGCATTTGGCATGACTCACTCTCGAAAATCTGACTACAGATCTCTTTGATCAAGCTGAGTGCCTATGTGGCTCAGGAGAAGGACAGCAGACTACCACATGAGCACTTCCATGATAGATTCTCCACTCTCTACCCACAGGAGAAATTCAATTCAGCAGCAAAGATGAAAGGTTGCTTAACATTCTTGGGGTTTGCATATTTTTTTAAGACTCGAAAAAGACTCAGCTTTTTTTCATCAGCAGACAGAGAAAATCTGGAGGACGAGGCCTTAATTCCAGAATCTCCACACATGAGAGACATTCATTGCACAGCATTCATTACAAGATATCTCCAGCATTTAATAGAGGCCTCTAGAGGTAATGAATTGCAAACCTTGGTCAGTTTAACCACAAAAAGGTAGTTTCACCAGTATTTTGAAATACGAAGTATGTCTCAAGAAACTTACCTCATAAGCACAGTTAATAATTAAGCTCAGAGGAGTTGGAATAGAACTCATGCTAAATAAAATGAAACCACTCTGAGTTGTAAAATGTTACAGTATCTGCACATACCTATCCTAATAACCAGGGAAGAAATGATCTGACATTACCTTCTACTGGATTTTACAGTAAAATATTAGTGCTCTGGCACAACTAGATCTGATTTTCCTCCTTTGAAAAACTAGTGCAGACACTGTGTGGCAAACACACCATGCCTGCCCAAATGCTTCTTGACTTCACTGAGTTACTCAAACAGGCTGCTCTGGATGTTTCGTCATCAAGCTTTGTACAATGATCTCATTTTCTCAGAGACAGTATGTTATAAGAGTGTCATCATACCCTTACTCACATGCAAGTACTTGAATTTTTTTTTCCCCCTGGTGTCCAAGAACAAATTAACCTTTACTGACAACAGTAGCTTTCTCTCTGCAGTCTTTTCTAGACGTGATTTCATAACTTACTTGTATTTTTTGCGTGCCTTTTTTTTCCCATTGCAGATTCTTCTGCAAGTGTAATGTACAGTGCTCCATGCAGTCCATCACTACCATGTTAAATGCATTATTTTCAGACTTGAGGTGTATACTACCACCCTCTCTAGTACAAATATGTGTTACCTTGCTACTTTTTCTTTTATTTACTAATAGAATTATGGAAGCAAAATGACTTTTATTAGCAACATAAGAAAATCCAACAACATTGTGTCCCCAGCTTTCACACTTTCTATGCCCAGCATATTCATGGAATGAATGAGAATGTCACAGACACACATATGAGCACAGCAAAGGCCACAGCACTTCACATGCAAATAATCTGCTCTTAATTTGAAGCATTTCTGCCAATTCCATTGTCAGTGTGTGTGCTGGAGTATTGTCTTCAGTGTCCTGCTCACTGCTGGCATTAATGAGCCTCCTCCAGCCTTTTGGTGTTCACTTGGATCTTTTTGCTGACACCTCACTTTCTGCTTTTCAATGGTAATTTGTAACCCTGCTTGCCACAGCCATGCACTGGCTGTATCCTCCCCTCTGCCTCTTCCCCTCAGCCGTCCCTTGACTGCCTTTTTAGGCACAGTCTTTTTAAAGAACAGATTGGACTCACTGTATTGATTTAGCCTTTATACTCCAGCCTCTGTATTAGTACCTGCATCTCTATAACCCATAAAGCCATTCCCATACTTTGGGTTTCTGCCACAGCTTTGGTCAAGGCCTAGTTTCTGGCCCTACAGCTCTTGGAAGTGAGCCCTATCTGGTTTGATACACTCATGCTGAAATTGTTATTGCTCTTGCTTCATGGAGCTAGGAGAATAATAATAAACACTAGATGCATTTTCCTTCCATTTCTCGTCTTGCTCAGACATCAGCCTCAGTTTCTCAGAACATAACTCGATACTGAAGTCATCCTGCGTCTTCTTCTGAACTATAGAGTCTTCCAGGATCTGCTCAGATACAGTTTACACAGGATCTGCAACTAACCTTCTGAAACCCCTTTCTATCATAAGGTGCCCATCTGCTTCCCATTTTTGTTTTGTCCCATGCATTCTGAGTGCCTTGAATTTGCCTTTATCTGCTTTCCCTAAGGATACCTTACCTCCTATTTTTTATGCTGGGCAACATTTTTCTGCTGCTGCAGACTGGTGAGAATCACTTCAGTTAATCTCTTCAGTACTCTCATCTGGGTAGGCTTGACTCTTGCAGGCTTTTTATAACCTGGGAGGAAAATGCTGAGCCTTCTTCCAGCCCAGTGAGGTATGCAGCTTTCAAAAACCTGGAAGAATACAGCGGGTCCATGTCACCATATAGAACTTGTAATTTCTGAGTGCACAGCAGACTCCAAATTACCACTAGAGTGCATGGAGTTGGTTATCTAACATGTAAACTTCAAGGAAATGTTCCTTTTTTCTTCTCAGGATTTCTGCCTGGACTTCTACTCTTAATACTGCTGTCACAGTGTCATTGCACAAATCTTGACGGAAATGTAGGTTAAACAAGGTAATGGATGTTTAGTGAACTCTTATGGCAAACAAAATAGTCTGCATCCCTTTGAGTGCAGATCAGCAATGTCCTATTCACTCCTTATCCTGTTTTCTGTCTTCTGCATTTTACATCCTCTGTACAGAGGGAAACTTACTATTTTTCTGTATTTTTGAAGCATCTCCTGCTTTGGAATTCTCTGTCATGGCTGAAGAATCTAAGCAATAGAAACACAAATATATTATTATAAAGTTGGAGGTGGATAACTTATCAGACACTTGTAAATTTATAATCTGTCTATAAATTAATGTTTTCATGGAAATTATGTTTTCTGTGATTAAGAAGGCTTGTCTCACTAGCACGTCTACTACACACTAGAGCAGTCATGGAGCATGAGTCCTGTGATACTGAGTATAGGTATAAATAGATTTGTATTCACAAAGTATGAGCAGGCACTTCTTGAGTTACAGGGGTGTAAATAATGTTCTAGAGTCTACGCTATTGTCACCTTGGTGTTCACAGACAATCATACTAAACTGGAACCTATTTTTACAATAAAAAAACATCTATTAGATATGCTTTATAGCCTATCGGGGATTTTTTTCTAATCCCCGAACTTTGAAAAGCATACTTTTGGACAATTAAGTAACTCCAGCAACAGCACAAAGGGAACAATTCAACAGAAACTGCAAAATGATCTACCTTAGTGCATTTCCTCACCAGACTCATATAGTAAGCACCTCTCCTAGGAACATGAGAAAAGAGACAGGCAATGGATGTACATCCATGGTGCTCATCAAATGAAAACATTGGAGATAACTACTGATGACCTTATGGATAATCCTGAGGGAGCTGGAAGTGATCATCTCTCCCTTGAATCTTAGAAGGTCAAAAGAGGTTACTCATCTCTCAAGAGCAATTGCTTCTTCAGGAAGGCTCAGATAGCAAAACCCATCATTATTGCTTAATGTCATGAAGTTCTCCAAGGCAAAATTTCAACAGCATCATTCTTTTTGTGAAGAATGAATTTTGCATTACTCGCCTTTGTCTTACTCTGCTTCTTGCTATCATACTAATGTAGCATCTGTTTCCTCAGTTGACTTATAATGTTTGGGGAATGTAGATTATATTATATTTTATCAGTTTTTGTCTGATATGGTCATAAAAGAGTTTGGCTGGTGTGGTGCTTAATTAACATTGCAGTGAGTACTGCAGTGTAATTCTTAAATCTTTGAAATTACAGAATAAAGAATGAGAATGAGTGTTTGTCAGTATAATATTTTTTAGCACTTTCTGATGGCAGAAAAAGTGAGTTTTCACCCCCCTTTCAAATACAACCAGTTTTTCATAGTGAGAGCTATTAAATCTGCTCTTTCATAACTTCTGTGGCAGTTTCATAACAGTACTTCTGCTCTGTTTTCTTCTTGCTTCCTGACCAAACGCTGGGCAGTGAAGTGTCTGCTCAGTGAAGCTAATAGTGATCAGTGTGCTCTTTCTCTTTTGCCACTTGTTACAGCCATCTCTGGCTTCAGAAGAGCTATGTTTGGGCAGGGAGTAACGGGTGCTGGGAGTAAGTCAAGTGCTAGTTCCTCACTGAAATCACATGATGTCAGATCTTGGAATTCCTGCCTCATTTATGAGTGTGCACAGGATACAATGTCACTCTCTCCCCATCCAGAGATGCTTACTACAAAGAGCTGAGCTGAATTACATAGCGACAAGGCCATTTACCAAAATAAACTCTTTCTTCAGAAAACACCAGGCATCCTGCAGCTCCCTCAGGTGAACCAAGTCTCTTTTTCTTTTAACATCTGTGATTTTTAAAAATTTTTTTTTTTTCATTTCAGAGAGTTGTTTTTTTTTTTTTTTTCAAACAAAAGAACTGCTTCAGGAATTCTTCAAAAGAGCAGGTAAAATGCAACTTTTCTACAAGAAATGTTTCTAGAATAGCTTCTTGTAATTCAGTTATCTTGAGAGGATGAGTTTTAATATATGCGACGAAATATTGCATATTAAAAATTAGTCAAACTTTGCAAATAGTGCAGGATCTCTCAACAGCATTTATGTGTACCCGAGCATTCAGCTTTTTAAAACATCAGTGAGACACATTGAGTATATGTTACAGTATTCAATGGTTCTTTTAGTAACATTTCCTTTTACCTTTACATTGTCTTAAACATTAGCATTTCCCATAGTATTTAATATCTAAAAGATACTTTAGATTGTAGATTCTTTCAGGGCTCAAACTTTCTTGTATTTTTAATGGATATTTTTTTTGCCTCTCCTATTCAGTTTGTGTGTAAGGGAAGTGCTTCAGGCTTACTTTCAAGGCTAGATAATTCTGTAAAACATGAACCTTCCTGTTTAAAAAGTGTGTTTAGGTCTCTGTGTTGAGATAAAACATTCGTGGTGTGGAGTGAATGCATGTCTGTAGTAAAATGATGCACTAAAAAATGAATGCAGCAGGTATATACTCCCATTCCTTTTCAACAATTCTACTCATGTTAGCTGCATTTGTAACAGGCTGTTGTGATTTTTCCAGTCATCTTGCTGCAGCAGTCTGCCAACAGGAGAGCAGTCTGCAGACCAACAATGGGCTTGTCTGTTGTGCTCAGCCCTGTGTTTGTGGCAGGTCTAAGAGGGTGAAACTGTCTCACCACTTCCCAAGAGCTTGAGATTTTGCAGATTAGGTGTGAACATTTGGTTTTCAATGAATCTTAAGGCAAGAGGTTGGGGGATTAGTCATTTAATTGTTGCTATATATTTTTAAAGGGGAATATTCATATGTATAGTTTTGAGAAAAAATCTATTACATATAGATATGGTACAGATGTTGAAGAGCTGCAGCTTTCAAGAGGTATGGTTCAGCTGAAGTGTAGGGATATTTGTGCTTCTTAACCTAGTTGTAGGTAGAAAACAGACTCTTATTTGCTACCTCTCACAAAAAAAAAAGTTGGTCTTCTCATATGCTATCATCAGAATTCTTGGTAGTTTCGCAAGGGGAACTCCTGAATTGCTGCTGAAAGCTTAGCTTTCAATGCAGACCTTGATCTATCAGTGGGAGGCTAATTTGGACCTCATCAGTTCTCTCCTGAAGCATTCATATGCTTTCCTCTGAGTTGAACAGGTCACCATGAGTTAGTCTTAAACATCACAGGAACAAAGAAGGGAAACCATGGATGACAGAATTACTGAAATTTAGAGCTGAACAGATCCTGGTGAGTTAATGATAAGAATTGTCTGGCTTATAGGTTTTTCTACAGCAAAATCTAGGAGGAGAAATAGTTCCTCACCACAAGCCTTTAGGGAAGATGTTTGAGCAGAAAAAGAGGAAAAGAAATAAAACATGGGCTTCCGGCCATGTGAAACTGTTGAGGGACAGAAAGAGAAGAGCAGGGTGTTAGCCTAAGGAATGTGCCTACAATTTTCCCTTCAGAAGGTGCAATAAAATGAGCTATAGCTTATTAGGAGAACTGAGAAATTTAAACTTTTGCCCTCTTTTTCATTAATAGAGAAATAACATACAAAAGGGATAAAAAGTATCACATAAGAAGAGCCTTGTTAGTCTGAGACAATACAACAATTATTTCCACACAGTTTCCCAGTAACAGTAACTGTAGAAATACTGAGAAAAAACCTCCACAATAGAATGAATATTTTTTTTTCTTTCTGTGTCTGGGTGCTCTTGCCAAATCACATTTTCCCCTGAGGATTAACTTTGAACTGCCAATTAAAAGTTATTGCTAAATCCTGTTACAGCAGAAAGCCTTCAGGTTATTATTGTTCAGATTTGGCAGTCATCTCTCTCACAGAATAGATTAAACTGCTGGTGTTTTGGTAAATTACTTTTGTGGGGTAGCTACATAGCCATTATGTGTTTTAGGGGAAGGGTAGCAACTGTATTCAGTTAGGGTTATTTTATTCAATTAAAAAAAAAGGTAAAAAAAGTGAAATTGAGACAAGAGCAAATATTACCATACTGTGTTAATAATGCAATAAAGTTTACCTATTTGATACAGTGATGACCTGGTTCCTTCTTCAAGAGCATTAAAAAACCCCATCAGCCTGTCCTACTTAAAAGATAACATTACTTAAGTCTGTGTACCAAAGATTGGATGACTTTTCCTACAATTTTTGGGCAAAGAGCCAGAATACTGCAATAATCCTACTATTTTCTGACAGGCATATGCTCTGCGTGTCACTGCTTCAAGTAGGGACAAATTGAGCATTATCTTAGAAACCACCATGTAGTAATGGTTGGCAGATGTTTGCTTTTTTAATGTGGTCACTGTAGGATCATCTTCCCCACAAAAATCTGCATGTCCAGCTAGGAACAAATCAAACAGGAAAGAGGAATGAACCCACTGATATTTCAATTTGGCAAAGTAAAGAAAGAAAACAGTCTGTGTCCATTAGAAAAGCTGCATGGGGCTGCCAAAACCATCCCTTCACTCTATGAGCAAGGTTCTGCACCTGGGACAGGCAATCCCAAGCGCAACTATTGGCTGAGTAAAGAGTGAATTCAGAGCAGCCTTGAGGAGAAGGACTTAGGGGTGTTGGTTGATGAGAAGGTCAATATGACCCTGCAGTGTGTGTTTCTTCTGTGCATAAGCCCAGAAAGCCAACTGTATGCTGGGCTGCATTGAAATGAGCGTGATTCTCCCCCTCTATTTGTCCTTGTGAGACCCCACCTGGAATACTGCATTCAGCTTTGGGGCCCCCATCATAAGAAAGACCTGAGGAGGAGGGCCACAAGGACGACCAGGGGACCGGAGCACCTTCCACAAGAAGACAAGCTGAGAAAGTTTGGGCTGTTCATCCTGGAGAAGAGAAGGCTCTGGGGAGACCTTAGAGCAGCTTCCAGTACCTAAAGGGGGCTATAAGAAATCTGGAGAGGGACTTTTTACAAGGACATGTAGGGACAGGACAAGGAGCGATGGCTTTAAACCAAAAGAGAGGAAATTCAGCTTAGACATTAGGAAGAAATTCTTTACTGTGAGGGTGGTGAGACACTGGCACAGGTTGCCCAGAGAAGCTGTGGCTGCTCCATCCCTGGCAGTGTTCAAGGTCAGGTTGGACTGGGCTTTGAACAACCTGATCTAGTGGTTATACATATCATTAATTATTAATTTTATTTAACATAGAAAATCAGTCTGCTAAATTTCTGTTTTAATTACATGAACCATATTGGCATGACATGCCTTATAACTTGTAATTTCAAAATTGACAAGAGCATTGATTATTCTTTTTCGGTAAGCTGGGCTATGATTTCTCTGGTTGCTTCACAAAGAGGGACAGCACAGATTTTTTGTTTGTGTCATTGGTTATTTTATTTTAATTTTTTTTAATTTTATTTTTCCCTGTGCTAGCTCCCAGCTACTGAATTCTACTCAGCCCAACAAAACTGCTTTCTGCTAACACAGCTGTGATGTAGCTTTCAGCTCAGCCACCAGAGGCTTGGATGTGGGGGGGAACGAGCCAGTGCCTCATTCAGCTACTGCCACAGCTGGGCTGCAGTTCACAGCAGCTTCACAAAGAGTGCCTACAAAGAGGCCTTCTCCAGCAGGATTAGAGTTGGTGCCATAATTTTTCACTGATGCATATAATGACCCCTGAGCAATGTTTGGTCAAATATAATGGAGACAGACTTGGCCATGGTGGGGTACTCAAGGGCTGCCCTAAAGCCAAAGGCTTGCTCTGGTCTCAGGCCTTGCACTGGACTGTGTAATATTTTCATGGGAGCATTTGTCAAAAATCTCATTTTTTTTACTTGTCTTCAGTCCATTATGACTGGAAGCATACATTTTCCCCCCAGTCCAACAGCAGGAAGGCAACATGGTTACATCAGTTCTTTTGGATACATGGATTCCTGACTATATGGATTTGTTAATTACTGTGCAGGGAGGTGGCTGTCCCATGAGGTATGAGGTACAAATGTTATGTATCTTGTGTTCTGTGAGGAGCAGCATCAGGGAGAGCACAGCAAAGCGCCTCTTCCAGCTGCACGATGCAGGAGCTGCTTCAGCAGAGGTGCTGGGAAGTTTGCTGGAATAGATGTTGTTTGAAACTAAATCAAAGCAGAAACATAAATGTGACAGTCCATGCTCCTTAAACAGCAAAGGCTGTTTACTGAAGATTTTCCCTCTGAAAGAGTTTATTTTTCAGAGTAGCAATGAAACATGGCATTTTGTAATTACTTGTCCTAGAAATACATTTTTGTTATGGCTTTGTAGGTTTGTAAGCTTGTAATTTGGGTCTTTTTATTTTTTTATTTTTATTTTTTAGCAGGATAATTGGATTGGTTACAGTGTTTTGTGAAACTGTACTTGTGTCATAACACAAATACCACAAATATACAAGATTTTTTTCCATTTTCTTGGGAATAGGGCAGTGTTCAAGGTGAACAGTGCCAAAAGATACACTAAGAAGTTGCAACTGTTCAGGATATAGCACTACAAACTACTCTCGGGCTAGTCTTAGAGTCTCTTAAAACACAGCCTCTCTTATGTCAGACATTAATCATAACCTGTAGGAATATGCACTGTTGAGGCAATATCTTTGTCTATAAAGACATCATCCAATAGTTGTATGATGTTGAAGGAGCCATTTCTCTGTTTGCACATCTACCCCAGTGATTGATCTTTACAAATGGTATATGTTAATTTTAGTCATTGTGGCTCTTTGCAAGGACACTTAATTTTAGTTCCTAGTGGAAGTCATGCTGTAGAAGCAATTTTCACAAGGCTGTAGAGTTCTCGTGATAGATGGGTAATTTAGAAATTTGTTTTAATCAATCTAACCAGAGTTTTGTAGGTGTAAATATTTTGTCAAAGCAGTGTCATTTATCACCAGTAATGCTCATACCATAAAGCACTTTTAAATATTTGTCATTTGTGTTCCAGAATATATGCAGGAAGATTTCTGTTTAAGAGGGCTCTTTAAAACAAGAAGAGTTTCTGCCTTTTTGGGATAAACATATTAATGTTTTCTTTTACCTTTACAAATACAAAATGCATCTTCATGAATCTCTGTTATTAATCTTCTATTTTCCTGATTAGGTAATTAAACTCTTTTGCTTTGTCTCATCAGTAGCGGGGAGAATTTTACCTGGCAATTGTGAATAGCAGTGGGCTAATTACAGAGTCTGAATACAAATATCACTGGAAAACTTGGAAAAGCCCCAACGTAAGCTCTGGGATATACATGGATGAGGCAGCTGTGTGCCTCAAACATATTGAAAATTGGTGACAGAGGGAGGGAAAGACAGAGGCACTTCAGCAGTGCTTCTGTGGGAAATGAGGCAGCTGAACACACTCACTCACTAATAGGCACAAGAAATCTTACAGGGAGTACCTCAAATACCCTCAAACATGGCTGAAGCTTCAGTAAAGGACCTGATTTTTTCAGCTTGTTATAATCAATTGATGGCTACAGCCCCTTGTTTTTTTGTTCTGGTGTTTTATACTTGCTTATATAACTGCTAATACATATTTTTCAACATTGGCAGTCTTGTGCTTGCGTGCCCTTGCTTGGTTTACTTTAAAATCTCGGAGTGAATGAATGGGGTTAATTTAGTTTATAAACCAGTGTTTTACTTTGCAGATACAACATCCCATTGAAATTATATTCCCTGGTGTGTTACACTAAGTTCAGAAGTACAGGAGAGAAAGTGCTCAACTATAGCCAGTAGCAGACAGTTATCCTTTATCTGAGCTGGAGCTTGGCAAACTTGCTGCACATGGATGACTCTTCATGTGACAGCTCGAGGAAGACTCTGACAGAGCAGGGAATCCGGGTAGGTTGCTGTAAGCGTGCAGGGAAATGGAAGGTTTATTCATAAGTCGCCACCTCCTCCCACAGTGGATTTTGCATCCTGATTGTCTGTGTCTAACCTGGAATCCCTCATTGGCATCTGCAGGATTTTACAAACCAGTCAGGCCAGCCAGCTAAGAGACAGGTGTCAGTCAAACACTCTTACTGCTATCATGTGCACTGGTTTCTGGCCCTTGCTTGGTACAGTTTGGTGCAGGACTCACCATCTTCTTTAAAGCAAACATCCTTCTAGGCAGCCTGGGGCCCAGCCCATGGTGGTGGCTTGTGCACATGGGGTGGAGGATGAACTTTTCAGAAGTGTCTTGGTAAAAGAATGACTTATATTCGCTTTGAAAACTGACCTTATGGATTGAGAGGGAGATACCCAGTTCTGCCTAAAACCTTTCTGAAAGGGAATTACATTTACCATTGGTGTTGAGTTGAAATGAAGAATCTTGGAATAAGAGGCAGATGAAGACTCTGAAGGACAGTCTGGTGCTTGGGCTGTGCTCGGTCCTGGGAGACACAAAATCCACATTCGTGTCTCCCCAAAGCTGTAGCCTACTGGCTATCAGGAGCCCATTCCCTTCTTACATTGGGTTCACATACTCAGGGAGCACCTGGCTCAAATGGTGGGCTGCTTTGGGTATCTCAGATGATAGCATCTTAGTCTGCTTTAGCTATCTTTGAAGTCACGCCTGATTTGAGCAGGGTGTGGACAAGGCAATCTGAAGAGATCCCTCCCAGCCTTGACTGTTCTTGCTCTGTGTCCTCTGCAGTAGGGCTTTGACTGGCTTCAGATCTTCTGGGGAAGAAACTTCAAGCTGCATCTTACCCAAAAGAAATAAATGCCTTGTCACAGGCTGGCAAGTCTTCTTTTCCCTAATCCAAGAGATATGCAGAAATTGATAGTTGACCAGTTTGCAGAAACTGGTATATAACCCCAACAGCTTCTTCTGGTATGTATTAGCATCAGAATACCCAAAGTCAGGTCAAATGCTGGGCTGGTGCTTCAGATGCATATCTAGTGTTGAACTACAGATTTTAATCCACCTCTCCTGTATTCTAAATGAGCCCTTGGTCTTCTTGATGCTTTAGAGTCCCTCTTCCAGTATGATTTTAATCAGAATGGCTGCAGTTATCCAGGAAAAAAGCTTCTTTTAATAAAATATCACTTGCAGTGGAGTGTCACATGCCAGGGGCTATTTGCAACAGGAAGTTGTGAGTACACGACGTTTTCATGGGTTCAAAAAGTGGTTGGAAAAGTTCATGCCATGGAAGTCCAACAAGGGCTGTGGAGAACAAAGCTGCCGTCACCTGGAGCTGCAAATCCTTGGAGACTGGGAAAGGCAGGACGTGGGACTTGGGGCAAGGGAGGATAGCTCTGAGCAACCCTTGGATAACTGGTCTGGAAGCATGACCTTGACTGTCTGTGACAGATGAGCTGAGCTGCGCCTTAACTTTAATCTTGCTGCATTTCAGCAGCAGCACTGTGGTTCTCCCTGCACAGACCACATCCTAATGCGACAGCGTATCCTTATGACAGTCCTACAAACTAATGTACATGTTTAACAAAAGAAATGGTTTTGCAAGCACTTCTTTTATATCTCTGACTTCAACTGAGGAAGGGAATGTAAGGAGAGTTTCTTGTGCCATTGTGTGTTTACTGTTTTGTTAGGCTGCAGGCTTTTCATTGCATATGTAAGTTTGGGCTGCAGCTAGTGCTTTGTGCTTGTGCCTGCCTGTGAGCATTTTTCCTAGCTGAGTGAAAATGGAAAACAGGAAAGGAAAGGAGTTTAAAAAAATTAAGTGTGAATTTAGACTGGAAGAAGCATCTTCTTCAGAAAAGTAGATGTAACTGTTGCACACACACAACTACTTAACAACTAGAACTCATATTTGCCATAAGGATTTAAGGGCTGTTGCTCCACATCTGTATTCTCAGTGACCCATGATGCACTAGAATTTCACGAAGAGGGACTGTCTGGTTGTTAGGGAATGCTCCTTCCCTCCTAGCACTATACAGTGCTGTAATGTTTTTCTCCTGAAGAAGAAAGCTGAGTAATTTCAATGAATAATATGGTCCTTTATATCAATGAATAATTTCATGGGTTTTTATTTAAGCACCATGTGGTGATGAATTTTCTTCTTTTTTTTCCTTGACATTTTCAGCGTATCATCCTTGTTAGATTCCAAGACCCCCAGGCAGTGAATATTTTCATGCCAGCCATGACAGTTTTAGCTGGGTCTGCCCTGGTGGAAAGGATGCCTTGCCTCCAGTGCCCTCCTTTACAGGGGCACTGAATGCTTTAGCTAGAAGTCAGGAAATCTCTCAATAAGCTAAAAAGTAAGTGGCCATCAAAAATCCCTAGAGTGACTTTACATACAATCACACCTAACTTGGTCTGGGGTTGAGCAGGGGCCTGATGTATCAGGGGACACTCCTGCACCCCTTTTTCTGTTTTCAAGGAATTTCTCACCAGGTAAGTACTAATTTATGCAGTGCATCACTTGGTCACTTCTCTTTGGTTAGCATGGGATGTACTTGGTGTTGTGTATGCACAGTCCAGCGCAGGTATGTGACGAAAATAGGAGGGTTATAACTTTATAAAGGCTGTGTGATCATAATAACCCTGATGTTGTGGTTTAAGTCCAGTCAGCCACACAGTTTGCTCACTCACTCCCCCCTCTTTCTTACCCCCACTCCCAGGGGTATGGGGAGGAGAATTGAAAGAATGCAGCTCCCACAGTTTGAGATAAGGACAGTCCAGTAACCAAGGTATAACACAAACCACTGCTGCTGCCACCAATAATAATAATGACAAGGGAAATAACAAGGGAAGAGAATACAACTGCTCACCACCTGATACCCAGCCCGATCAAGCAGTGAACCCCCACCCTTCCAGGTCCCTGTGCCCCTTGTTTTCATATACTGGGCACGAAGTGCTGTGGTATGGAATACCTCTTTGGTCAGTTTGGATCAGGTGTCCTGTCTCTGCTTCCTCCCAGCTTCCCCTCCTCCTTGGCAGAGCATGAGACTCAGAAAGTCCTTGGTCAAACCAAACGTTCTAAGCCATAACTAAAAAATCAGTGTTATCAGCACTGTTCCCAGGCCGAAAGTCAAAAACACAGCACTGCACCAGCTGCTAAGAAGGAGAAAAATGACTGCTACTGCTGAACCCAGGACACCTGAGAATACCACTTTTTGCAAACATTTTTTATGCACCAGATTTCATTACACAGCCCCTTTTTTTTTTTTTGTCTTGGACATACAGGCTGTTTGAGCACTAGAACCCAGTGTATTTGGGTAAGCCCTTGTTAGGAGATTATTCTAGGCAACACATCCAAGATCCTGATGAAATGCCTACATGTACTGAAGATTTTATGACTGAGGATGTCAGCAGTGACTCTGTTTTGTCCATTTCCTTTCACTGCTCCTTATAGCACTTTTTGCATCTCTGATTTTATTTTTTAAGGCTTAATTGGGCATAAGTCTCAACTCTGTCACAACATATGTGCTTCAGCTTCACTAAATTAAATAACGGTAAATGAGTTCATCTGCATGCTTGTAGGAACCACAGTGAAGCCAAGTCATTGCAGCCTGGCTAGCAATATGATACCACAGACAGCTTCATTTTGATTTCAAAAGCGTATGTTTTTCTATTTTGCCAGAGGTACAAGTAAAGATAAATATACCACTGACTTTAGTAAGGACAAATTTCTTCTCATTTCACAGAAATGAAGGTTTCATCCAAAGTGTTTTTCTAAAGCAGATTTGAAATATGAATACCCAAAGAAGTTACTGGGGGAAGAGCTATTGTGTTACACTTGAATGTGTCTGGTGTTTTGCAGCAGGTGCCCCTGTGGTTATCCCTTTCCAGGTCTGACACAGAAGTCCTGGTGAGGATCATCAGAGTGGCAGCACTGCGAGCAGAGCCTGCACACCATGACCATGCTCCCGCGTTCACAGTGACAATGTGCTTGTATGTTCCAATCCAAAGACCATCATCACACACACCGCTCGTGATTTCTCCTTTGCTAGCTTCAGGTGCTAGCTGGTCAGCAGGCAGCCATTATGCAGTAGCTGTTGTTTTGGAAGTGGTTTTGTGCTCCAATGCTGAGGCAAATGTTTCTGAAGATGCATTTCTTATGGATAACAGCACAGGGAGTCTGATATGTCCCTCAGTAAGCTGTTTTCCTGTAGCTTCTTTCTCTGATGAGCTACAAAAAAAGGTCTGAGTTCTACAAAACCCTCTGAAAACATGAAGCCATTTACCTTGTACAAAATCTCTTGGGCTTAGGACAGGCAGGAACAGGGGTGCCGCTGGGGTGGCAGTTTTGTCCTTATGTTCTTAGTGCAAACAGGAGTAAGTGTATTTAGTATGCATTTTCAATTTTCAGTGGAGTATTATTCTTTGCCTGGCTGATGACAGACAATGTTGTTGCTGATAGACCTGCAATACTGCAGAGGTTTTAAGATTATTTTGGTCTCAAATTACTGAAAAATTCACGTCTGATGTGGTAAGTTTATTGATGCAATCTTTAGATGTAGGAAATCTGAGACAGAGGTTTTAAAAGGTTTTCTTGGAGCAACCCAAAATATTAGGGGCTACCCAAGATGTTAGGGGCACTGTCCAGAGTTGATGTTCTGGTAGGGATACATTTTAACCACCTGTCCTTGCTTTCTCAGGCTGCACATGCCAGCCTATGTTCACTGCTTAAGCAAACATCAGGGATATTAAATGTGTGATGTGCAGGCTTTTGAGTTTCTGATCTCTGTCTCTTTTAAGAGATCCTGGAAAAGAGAAAGCTTTGAGGGTATCTATCTTAGTGTTGCCTTTAACATGCAAAAGTGGTTCTAGAAGAGACAGAGCAGGTCTCTTGTCAGATGTGCACAGTAAAAGGCAGGAAGTGACAGACTCAAGCTACAGTAAGAAAAATTCTGCTTTTTTGCTCATGATGAGTGTGTTAGCACAGCAACAGGCAGAGGGAGGCTGAGGAATCTTCATCATGGGAAATATTCAATACCAGGCTGAACAAGACCCTGAGCAACCTGGATTCAGTTTTGAATTAGCCTGGGTTTGGACTAGAAGACCTCCACAGGTCCTTTCTAACCTGAACTATTACATGGTGCATATCATGTAATAAGGTGAGAAAGCAGCTTTCTGTATTCTGAGTGTTAAAAAGAAGAAAAGGCACTCTGCTTCCATTTTCTAGGACCCCTTATTGTGCCACATAGTGAATTAGACAACAGCATGGCTCAGTGACACCTGCTGCAAGGCTGTCAAGACAGTCCTGTTTGTGTGGCAGGAGAGCATGCGTGCATGGATGGGCTCTGGGCGGAAGGAGCCTGCCCAGTTAATGAGGCTGCCTTTCTGGCAGTGCAGCTGCCCAAAGCACAAGTGCCTTTGGGGACCACTAACTCTTGGGTGAAAGGGTCACTTTTAGTACTTTCCCAAGCAGAAGAAGTGGCTGAGATATTTCATGTTCGATACTTCATGTAGGGCTGATGAGAAGAGCACGTAACTAAGCTCCTCTCTGGCATGGCCTATTGGAAGACATTTCTGAAGGTTCAGCAGTTCGGGGCTGGGAGGCTGCAGGCATCAGCAGTCATCATCATCTTCCTCCTCTACAGGGTAGGTGAATGAGCTTCTCCACTGGGGTGGGAGTCACGAGGAACAAAGACCTTGAGATGTTCTGCTGACTGCAGGGGCTCAAAGGGAAAGACCAGATTCACTTCCTGACTCCCTTAGAGGATTCATTTTGAGAGTCTTCTGCTTTTGCTGCTGGAAAATCCAATTAGAATACAATGTCTGGCTAAACTTGGTATCTTCAAAAGCATAATGAGCTCTTTGCATTTTGTGTGTTTCTCAGCTAATGAGTTCTCCACTTTTATATGGAAGCTCCAAAGACAGATTTTTATTATCTTTCTATTATTATTAAGAAAATAAAAAAGAGTCTAAATACCTCTCAGTACCTCTCAGACATCCTTCCCATGTCAAGGGCTGCCAAAGAGTGCAGAATGTGATTTCAGCTTCCTATTTCATTGCTGAAGTGGCTCTATAAATAACAGTATTCAACAAAAATTGCTGGCAGAAGCATTGCTTTTAAAGCATGAAAATGTACAAAAAAGTTCTCAGTAACTACAGGCTTTTTTTCACCTAAACCTCTGAATAGTTCATAGGTTCAAAAGGAGCAGATTACTTCAAGTATTTTTTTGAAACAACTTTTCTACTGTGATAACTGTTTCTGTCGTAATCAAAGATCTGCAAAGGCAAGGTCTAAAAACCAAATTCCAGTTGGTACTGACAGTGATTTATTTCCTGAGCTGGAAAATTAACCCCAAATGAATTTGAGATCATGGACTAAAAATAAATTCGTACAGCTGGACTTTCATAGCATCTGGGTCTTGAGGGGGACTCTCAACTCAACCTCTCACATTTTTATCCCATATTCGAACATTTCAGTCAGTTTTACAAGCATTGGTAAAAGCGTTGGTGTTCCTTTGTCTAAGCAGATGTTTCAGTGATAACTCAAGTTGAGAAGATATTGCTGGGCTGCTGTCTTCAGTAGTTTGTTTCAGTAGTAATCAATATGACCACTAAAAAAGAAAACGAAAACTGTCCTATATTACCTGTTTGAATTTACCTGGCTTCAGCTTCTAGACATCAGTTTGTGTAATACTTTATTTGTTAAGTTCAAGAGTCTTTTAGTACCCGATTATTTTCTCTTTTTTTGAAGAAATGGGACAGATTGAATACCTTTGTTCTCTTTCATGACAAGACTCATCTCTTCAGCCCTTGAAGTATTTTCACCAAGATTTTTCCTGCAGTGCCTCCCTTCTTCCAAATTCCTTTCCAAAAAGTGAGCCCCAGCATTGTACCCAGTACTTGGTGGTTAACGAATTCTTATATAGAGGGAAAACAATAATCTCAGTTCTTACCCACTACATGGGTACATGGTGCAGGAGACTGTAGGCTTTTTTTTGTTTGTTAAATGCTCAACATTTTGCAGGGCTGTGGGTCCTTGCTATAGAGCTTTATTTAATGCAAATAGACTGCATTCCTGGTTCCTAGACCTATTATTTGCATACGTCTGTTTGCAGAGATGCTTGCTCTGGATGGGTCCAGATGGAGGTCTTAGAACCAGTTTATCATGAAATCATAAATAATTCCAATGGCAATGCTGTCCATTAAGTAAAAAGCATCTCAATAATTTTTGGGCATATAAGCCTAAGCTAAAGGTGTCTGTATTTTCAAAAGGAACCTTCCCGCAATCCCAGCAATATTTAGGCTAAGAAACTGTTTCTGGCTTTCCTTACATTTTTAAAGAAACAAAGGTGTGAATTGGTTTTGTTTAGCCACTTGCTGAGCTACAACGCTGAACATCAGATAGTGCTTGATTTGCTTTCAAATAACTGATATTTAGCTTTAAAATGCAGACTACTCGGAAAAAGAGAAAGTTAATAATAAAGAATTTTCTATTGCTGTATTAACTGAGAACTATTTCTGCTGCGAGGTAACTTTTGTGAACTTTGATAAATGAAAAGAAGACTTCTTTATCTAACAATTATCCATAATCTAGCAATTATCTTGCATGAAGCAAAAGAAACAAATGTCTGTAGTTCAATGTGAAATTCATACATATCTTTGAATAATATATCTCCTGAACTATGATCCATGATTAAATTAAAGCTTTTAGATGCATGAAATTATCTAGTCATTGTCTGCCACTTTCTCATGACTGCTAGGGTGAGATTTCCAAACTGTATTGGGATAAAGAAAATTTTGCATTCCAGGGAAACTGCTGTGAAGTTTAGATAGGTCGAATTATCTCTTTGAAGATAATAGTCCCATTCCCACCAAACCTAGCATTCATTTACACTTCTTTGACAGTGAAAATAGGATTTAGAGTAAGTGCAGATGTACCTTGCTCTATCTTTATGGTAGGGAGGAGAGTCATTAGTGTGAGTGTCAGGCCCGACAGTTTTGTCTCCTTTCTACTTCTTATTTGTATCTATGCTCCACAGTGGGAATAGGGTATCACCACCATAATAGAAGGATAGAGCAGAGTGGAGCCAATTGTCACACAACAAAGTGATAGTTTCTTCCAGCCTTCTGTCAAGCTCTATGACCTGCAAATTATATTTTTCAAGGGCTATTTTTCAGTAGGGATTTTTAAAGGGAGATATAATGATGGAGGGCTAAAGCTGGAGATGAAACAAACTTGTGAACTTTTTCAAAGCCTGGAGCTGGCTGTGCCCATCTGTCTTGACACGAGGTGATCATGGTGCTCAGGCATGCTCATGGCAACTTGCTTGCAGCCATTGTGCTGCCCTGCAGACAGCCAGGGTCACTGTGTGATGTTTCCATTTCCATCTGAACTGTAAGATGCTAAAAAACTTACAATGAGAATAACGAAAGGGGAAGGTGGGTGTAGCCTGCCTCCTCCCCTCTGTTTATCTGCTATGATATTGCATTGTTCTATCAGTGAATGGTGGTTTTTTGACTGTGTAAAGCTGTCATGTCACACTGGACTTAGTGTCTGAAAGCCAAGAATACTTGGGGGACTGGAGGATCATGTGGCTATTCTTCTAGCCAAGTTTTCCTCAGATCTTTAAGCAGCTCCTTCATAAATTCATTCTTGCAGACTTTCTGGAGACTTGGAGGGATTCACAGAAGGGCTCACTAATGACTCTTCTGTGCAGTGAACTTTCTGCCCAGGAATGCACTGTCTTCCACAAGTGCCAACAAACAAAATCACTTGCTGTGGGTGGTTTGCTTAAGACAATCTGAACAGAGAGGCCATCCTTGTTCCCCCTTTCAGGGAAACACACTCAGCTGTGCTCTCGCACATAGGCCAAACATCTTTGAAAGGCTTGATTCAAAGCTGAGTGAGGGCAGTGGAAGGACTCTCACTAGCCTCAGTGCATTTTTTATAAAGCCTCAAGGCAAGGCCCACATTCCATACATTTTATCTTGGATTTGGATTTGGAGCTTTAACACTCAAGGAAGCTGACAGCTTCACAAATCTGCATCCCATACTCCGTGCTTTCAGCCTCTTGGTCTTACAAAAATGCTTTAAAGATGTGAGAGAAGTTAACAAATTCGTCAGGACTACAACATGAACCAGTGCCTCCTACAGTACAGAAATACCAGTTTTCATTGGAGACACCGTGTTTCCTTCTAAAGCAGCCTGATTGTTTGTTATCTAAGAAACATGAATGTAAATAAAAGCAGGCTCATTTGAAACATGAGGCAGGTAAAAAGCTGTGTACAACAGTAAGGTGCTAACAGAGTGCCCAGACCCAGAAAAGAAAGTTCTAAGTACTTCTGTTTTACATTTTCACCCTTACTTAGTAGTGTAGGCTTGGTAAGATTTTAATTCATACCAGAGCAGGTCATTAGAATAGCACTGACGTTTCTAATCCAAGCTGAGACTTATTAGCTCAATCAGGTCTGACCCCATCCCAGCTGAAATCAAAGCAAAACTTTGATATGAACAGAACCAAATCCCTTTGACTCTGTAAAGAAGACCAAGTACTAATGAACTAGCAGTGCCTGAAATCAGTACAGCTACGTCCATCCACAGGGTCACTGTCAGGCTCCTGGAATGCCGTGCTATTTGCCTTGACTGTCTCAGGAGAGTATTATTTTTGCATTCATTACTTTATAGGACAGGAAATAGCTTTGTCCTGTGGCAATAATCAATTTCTGAACATAGCTATGAAACTATTTAGTACAGGAAAGAAACAATTTTTTCAATATATCATCAAAAATGTTTTTTGAAAAGTAAACAAAACCTCCAACTTCTTTGAGCATTGAATACGGAAATGGATCTATACAAAATGCTAACTTACCTCCCTTAATGTCCCTCCTTTGGTTCAATTATCTTGGATGCATTATGGCCAGTGTCAACAAGTCCTGTAGCAGCCATTTTTACCTGCAGTGAAGTTAAAACTCCAGCCATATTAGCAGGCTATGAAAAATTTACATTCATTTTGAAGTAGTCACTGCACCAAAGAGCATTAGACAACCAAACTCATCTGATAACATTAGGACAAAGAGACCAGCTAAAACCTGCAAGTCTGTATGTCACTGCTACCTCCATTTGCACTTGGGTCCTGTAGGAAAATATCTATTTTACTCTACTTTGCTGCATGTTTGTAATAAAGGAGAAACCAGCAATATAATGAACTCTGCTCTTCTGCACCTGTTGGTATCTTTTTCATGGTACAGCCGCCAAGGCATATGGAGGCTCTAATTCCTTTGTGCAAAGAGACTCCTTATCATCTTCCTTTCCATGAAGTAAATTTAGGCTAACAGCGGACAGGAGAAATGTGACATGAACACTTATTGCATATCAGTATTCTAGCTGCTGCACCAATTTCAAGCACCTGCAGTTTATCAGGTTAGACATAAGAATGATTGCTAGTGTGGGAATAACAATCATCATCTAGACATGTTATTCAGAGGGCAATAACATATATTTTCCTGCACTGTGTTTTAGGGAGCTTGGCGTTCAGCTTCAAATTCTGTAGAACAATTTGTTAAGAACTTGTAATATTTGTTAATGGAGTACAGGCATAAGACTAATAAAAAACAGTCCCTGATACAGATGTTCCTTTTCCACTTGGAAACCTAAATTTCCTGTTTTTTTCTGAAACAGAGAAGAAACCAGCCAGTCTTATTTTAATAATTTCAAAATACAGTGTTAACCAATCAACTCCTTCCTATCATGTTGCTCGTTACAATAAAAGGAATATTTAAAGGCCTTTATAGGCACCAAATAACAAGATAGAGCATTGCTGTATACTTAGTCAGACATGTCTGATGGATAGAGAACCTGAAGTAAAAATAGCAACATCACCAATCTACAATAATCATTAAAGACCTGTTGGAAAACATGTAAGATTTCAGAATAGTCTTTCATAACAACCTTTCTTGCCTGGATTCTCACCCTGTGCTGTCTTTGCTTGCAGCTTCTGGGAACACCCAAGACCCTCACAAGTGCCACAGGGCCTCGCATTTCTTGCCCGTGTCTACCTTGAGACCTCAGCAGTTACCTACAGGAGCTCTTCAACATTATCTGAGACCCTGAGATCTCACTGTCTTCCCATGACCATATAACGAGGGGTTATGAAAGTGCAAAAGAGAAGTACTGAGCTCACAAAAGTCCTCTACTAAACCTACAGTGCTGGAATTTTACTCATAGGTGTGAATCTTTTCACTTTCCTACACATAGGTGCCAGGAAATGGTCTTGAGCATCTCAGCAGGCTGTTTAGCTTTCTTGAGCTAAACCATGTCATTTGCTTTTCATCATATTTTTAACAGAATGCAGAAACATTAACTTCATGGCACAAAAAGCAACTCTCATAGCTTAAGGAGAGAAGAAAACCCTCTCTGGGTTTATACTTGGGTGGAGAGAGGTTGTGACTGTTTTCCTTTCAGACCTGCTTGATTTCTCAGCATCCTTTAATCAGAGCAAGCTGCACATGCTGAGTGGTCATGAGCTGTATTTTGGAAGTCTCTTCTAGCACCTCTTTTTTTTTTTTTTTTTTAGCATCCAATGAGACCAAAATTCAAAAAGTTTGTTTCAAAGTTACACCATTTTCCTTCTGACACAGCCTACTTCTAACACAGACCTCTGAATCTCCGAGCTCATAAACTTAAAATAGTGTTTAGCTGCTTTGTATTTAGCTGCTTTTCTCTCCTTTTTGTCTAAGATGTCAACACTGTTTTGGTTCCAGTGAGAGTGCCTCACAGGCCCTGTGCACAGGTGGTGCAACTGTCATACTTGAGCAACGTTGGATGAATAAGTTGTTCAGTGGCTTGTTGTATTAATATTGACGTTCACCCTCCCTCCCCCTTCACTTGTTCTCATCTTACCAGCAAGAAGTCTACTTCAGCATACGCACTGGTTTGTTGCCGTGACAGCATTAAGTCGTCAAATGACCAAGCTCCAGCATTGCTCCTAGTAACTGTACAGCATTACTCAGCGTCACAGATTTCATGTTCCCAGTGACTCCAGTCCCTGATGTTAGGCTGGTGACATTTGCTGGAAATTCGCCCACTGAAGCTGAGATGCCTTTGCAACCCACATGTGCCTCGGGCCCAGGTCAGTGGCTAGTCAGGGAGAGTTACAGGCACTTCTGAGGCATGCTGCATTGACACTGTCCCAGGGGTCCATTGTAGTGTGTGCTGGATGAGGGACCGGCTGCCAGTGCCTGTCTCTGTGGGCTTCACAGGGATCTAGGATGTAAAGGTGGTGGAGAGAGGGAGGCTAACCTTCCAATGTATTGCAACGTATCTTTATCTGTTTAGTCACTAAATGTCTGCCTATTTATTTGAATGGGCTTTGTGTTGCCCTCTTTGACAGATGCAATAAGAAAGCAAAAAGGAAATTGCTGTTTCATCTGTATTTTTTTCTTTTCCTGGTAGCTGGCATATTTGATTGCTATTATATGTGCAGTGCTCCTAACGACCAAGCTCATACACTTTTCTTTCAACAGAGACTCCTGAAAGAATCTGTAAACCAAATCTTTAGATTAAACACTGTGCAAGAGCAGGACATTGGAACATAAACATGCAGGGACTGAGTGTGTTCTTTAATGATGCCTAATTTCTGGGGATTTTTAGCATAGGGTAATGGTTACATGGGGAAATGAATCTTTGAACAGGATGATCAGTTACTGCCTGCCTGATGATGTAAGCCTCTGTGTCAATGCCACCTTTAGTTGAACTCGATGAAAAGTTCTAAATTGCCTTTTTTTTTTTTTTTTCCTTTTTTTTCCTGCCAAATTCTTAAAATCTGGCTGCCCTGACCACTGCAGGCTGTGCATGCCCCTCTCCTGTTCATCACCTTAAGGTACATACAAACCACTTCCTACTGCACAAAGAGCTGCCCTATCAGACCATTTCCGCGCATGCAGAACTAGTGTCAGCTGGCTAATGTATATGTATAATTATATATACCCATGTATATATATGCATATATACCGACATACAGTCTGGGAAGCGCTGTGGCAGGAACTGCTGCGGTTGATCCGGCCCCTGCCGGGGCCTCCTCCCTCTCCCAGGGCGCTTGCAGGGGCTGCCCGGGGTCTCGGGTTCTCCTTCGACACCCGGCTTTGCAAATGGAACCCCCTAAATGTGCTCTTCCGAGGAAAGCCCGTTTCTGGCCGGCGGTCAGGCTGCCAGCAGGGGTCAGCCTGTGCCCGTGTACGCGCCGGGCTGCCGGCGCTTGGGAGCGGCCGGGGACCCGGAGCTCGGGCTGTGGCCGTTTTGAGGGAAGCCTCGGGACGTTGAAACTCTTGCTGATGCTTAGTGTGCCGCGCTCCAGGAGCGGCTGAGTGTTAGTACCACGGCTCTGACCATCGCGCAGGAAGCATGTTCTGCTCCACACTGGCACTGAGAGGCGACCCAGGGAAGGCGCGCTCATCCTTCCATGTTTTGCTGGCAGCATGGTTTTTGAAAGCGTTGCCACTTGTGCCAACACTGTTTTTTCTCCCTATTACATCTGCTCTGTCATGCTTATTTGCCATAGTCCCTTCTTAGGGACCATGTCAGTGCAGCCTGACGGTTTTGGGCTTTCCTGGGGTGCATATGGGCAATATTTCTTCTTTCCTCAAGGCTGCTTGCTTTTGCTCCTGTCCTATGGTTTGCTGCCCAGAGCTACAATGATGCAGCCATCTGTGGGGCTGCACTTCAAAAAAGACAATAACAGAACATATTTTTTTCTTTTATCAGCTGGCCTGCAAGTGGTTTCTCCACAATATTACTTCTGCTTTGGGGCCCACAAATGCTCTCCCTCTTAAACTGTTTTGACGATGCCTGTACAATAAGCTTGTCCCCTGGGCAGACTTCTCCATCACGACTATCATTATCATCATGGGTAGCAGTGGACCTCCATCCTGCAAGGTTTCCACTCGCACATCTCCCCTGGGCTCTGCAGGTGTCTAGTGTCTTCAGGAGGCAAGGCCATATCTCCAGACACAGCAGCTGCTGTTCTGCAGCAGCATGAGCTGAGTGTGGAGGGGACTGGGGATTTCATTTGCAGAGTCAAATGAACTCTGACCACAGGGTTTTGACTCTGACCACAGAAAGGTCTTTCCTGTGTCTTGTTATGCTCAGGGGAAGCTGTTGTGCTGGATCCCCATCAGCCCTGATGAAGTCTGCGTGCAGCGGGGGCAGACAAGCAGCCCAGACACAAAGAAAGTTGAGGTCTTGTGTGTGCACCAGGGACTGCTGCATTAACACCACTGTAAGGTGGGCAACCTGTCTCAGTGTTTCAGCACCCTCATTGTAAAGAATGTTTCCCTCACATCCAGCCTGGACCTCCCCTCTTTTAGTTTAAAACCATTACCCAACCTGATGAGGGAGAATATAAGGTATTTGGGCTTTAACATTTTACTGTGTCTGGGAGCAAACACCTGGGAACAGTTCTCATGGGAATAATTTGAAGCAAATTCTTCTTGGGCAGACCAATGGAGACGAAGCTTCCTATAACCTCTCACTCTGCTTCCACCTGCTGAATAGTCCTCCTGCAGCTGTGGGCCAAGAATTCATGGGGAATTTAAGTAGGGAGTCTTATATTAGGCATGATCCTCAGGTAGTCTTATTTGTATGGTAGGTGCATAATGATAAAGGTTTATCCACATCATTCCTCTTGCCACTGATGGGTGGCAGGAAAAGATGACCCCAAACCATGGAAGAGTCAGCAGTAACAATCTGTTTGACTGGCCCTGAAAGCCTCTCTCTGCACATTCTGCACACCATACTGTTGTCTTCCTACTCGGTCGTGCCTCCCACACTGAGAGATGCTCTGTGTGGCATTATTCTGTGCAATGTGCAATCCCTAATACCGCCCTATGGGATAATGGGGATCCTATATGTAGGATTGGAAGGGTTTCCATGGAAAACAGCTTCACTGGAACATACTGTGAAATCCTGATGTCAAAGCGATTTGTAACACCTTGTACGCCCAATCCAGTCTTACCTTCTTCCTACAGTTAGAAGCACCTTCTATTTATAAAAGAAAACACTCCAGTTAAGAAATAGAGAGTATTCTTGTTTGCACATCACAGCATTAGAAAATGCAGTACCCTCCCTTTATTCAAAATAAATAAATATAAATTAGTGTCCTTTGGCTGTGGTAGTGTGGGAGCATGTGTGTGTGTGTACAGCGTCTTGTTTTTGTGGCTCTAGGCATAGGTTTTGAGCTTCATTTTCATCTACCTGTCCCCAGAATGGCAGAGTCAGGGATATGCAGTGGCCATGCGAGGACAAGCCTCTTGTGGGAAGATCTGAGACGTAGTGCTGAAGACCTGGTCTGTTTCTCCAGGCCACAGGCTGGGAATAACAGCTCTCTTCCCTGCTCCTGAGACCAATTTCAGCTGTCTTTGCCACAGGAGGCCAGTACAACATCAACTGCCTGACTTGTGGGGAATCTGTCCAGAGATGCATATCTGGAGGGAGGTGCACATACAGAAAGGTGCCTCAGGGGCATGTATGTGTGGTGTACTCTGTCCATGTGAGACTGTGGGAGATTCCTCGCAGCAGCTTGTACCTGTGGCCTCTGCAGCGTGCCTGACACAGGAGTACACTGAGAGAGGAGTTGGAGCAAGAGACAAGTTTGTTTAGTCTCAGATGTTATGGAGAGATTTCCCAGGCAGGTGAGATTTGGTCTGAAATTTCTTTGGGAGAGAAGGCTCCAGCAGATCCAAGCTCTGCGGGCTGGGTGAGAGTGTTGCTTCAAGAGCCATGTTCTCCTTCCCCTGGGTAAGGCAGGTGTGCAGGCACACTGCTCAGCACCACCACTCCCCCCCTCTTCAACTAGTTCTTTTTCAGGATTTAGGTTTCTGCCTGATAATGGGAAGATGGCTTAGTGCAGAGGTAATGTTTTCTTCCAGTCTTGATGGGAGAGAGGCTTTGCTGGATAGTAAGATACTCAAGACAGAAAACATGCTATCTCTGGGCATTACCTGGAGAAGATGTGATATTTCATCATCTCATGGCCCCTTAGATGAAATTCCACTTAACTTTGATTGCAAAAATGCTGTGCTGTGCTTAATTGATACCCAGGAAAATAATGTTTTAAATGATGATGTGTTACCAGCTACATCATCTGCTTCCAGCATTTTGTTTTGCAACCAAAAAGCAGGCTACTCTAATCCTCTTAAATAAAATAATGCACCCTGTTGATCTTATTAGCCCCTGAAAAATTGAAGAAAATATAAATTCCGCACTAGAACTTTAAAAGTGGATCCCTGGGATGACAGGGATGAAGAAGGGATAAGAAGCATGGCTTAAAAACTGTATTAGCACTTTTACAGTGAAACTCTGGATGTGTGGTTACTGGATCAATTTATATGTGTGGCAAAAAGCCCTTGGTGGTGCATAGCTCCAGATTGATGAACCCCAAATAAGCTTCCTTGGCTAAAATATCTTCTCACCTTCACATGATAACATCTCACCTATGTCTTGTTCCTGATGGAGACATTGAAGAGAAGAAAAACGTAGAAGAAATAAAAGTGGAGAAAAGTTCTTTAACTACAGAAAAATGTGATCATTTGAGAATTTCTTGAATGGTAAATGTACTGACGTCTTAGAAGCTTAGATACCATGGTGATAGTTGCCTTAGCAATGTTTTAGCTACGTAGGTAATCACAATCAAACCCGTCTCTTGTGGCAAAAAGATGCTGTATTATTTTATCTTTTTGCAAAGCTTTTGTGAATGTATAATAACGCGTTTTATTGGTTTTGTATCTAGGCATCAGATTTTCTCCCAGGCTTTTTGTCCTTGTCATTCTTTTGGTTTTCATTGTTTCTGAAACGTAATGTCTTTCATATTAAGGCTTTGTACCTATGAAGGACTGACTAATTTAGTCCTTGCTCATGTACAGATGAAAGGTTCCCACTTTTGGGATGAGACAGGGTCAATCTTAAAGGTTGTGTTCAGGTTCTCATCTTTTAAGAACTGGTGCAGCCTGAGTTGCTGTAAGTTTACTGCTCGTTTCCACAGCCTGACATAATTTAAAAATCTGCTTCCTTTCACAGCAGGCACTCAGACAAACGGAATGTTATGGAAAACGGAATAAGTGGGCAGATATCTCAATTGTGACTTACAGAGTGTCTTAATAAAATCAGTGCATAAAAATATAAAGTAATATCAAAGACAAGATTTATCTTGTCTTTTTAATCTTCAATTATCTTTTCCATTTGGAGTTGGAAGTATTTGCATTTCAAAGTTATTTATTAGGGAAGAAGGCAGCTTGGGATTTTAGAATAGGCAGAAGTGGCTTCCTGGTAGGGCAGCAGGCTACCAGAGGTGGCAAGAAGGTGTTTGTGGGGCAGTGGTTGCTCCCTCATGTTGTGTGTTGGCTCTCACAGGATCTCCAGCCTTAGATCCCACAGTGCGGGAGTGGTAAGCCTGGCTTTCCAGGACTTCTACTGGGGATTTTGTCTTGGATCACCAAAATTCATGCTTTTCAGGCCCTGGAGAAGCCCTGGACCAGCTCAGCAGCAGTGTATTTGTTATTACATCAGCCACGCCTGTACTCCTTACACCAAGTGAAGAGAGGGCATGTCCCTTTATGAAAATACCTAGGGGAGAAGTATTATCCACTGAAAACTGAACTGTTTTCAGTGTCTCTTGAGGTACGTCAGCCATGTCTAAAACCAGGAGCTCTGTAAAGCCAATAGCTTTACAGGTTTGAGAGGTCAAAGCTATACAAAATCATCACGAGCTTTTTGTTATTTCTGTTTCTAGTGATTTCTCCAGCTGGAAACAAAGCAGAACCTATTCCCTGTTACTGTGCTATTTTTGCCCCATATGTGCTCTGACAAAGTCTCTTTCCCCTGCTGCAGGGGCGTCAGAGGCTGATGGGCCTGTTTCCCGAGCTCTTGCTGTACTCTGTGGTGGCTTCAGCACTTTATACTGAAATATTCGTGTGATTAGACTCCTCAGTGTGTGTTTAAGACAGGCTGATCTTTAACTTGGTTTTCATGCTTGATTTGTGCACTTTGTGAGATTCTGAAGTGTTTTTTATAACTTTTCACGCTGAATTTTAATGATGAGAGCATAAAAGCTTTTTGACTGTTATGCACTAATTTTTATTATAATCACCACTAATAATCATCTAATAGAACCTAATTTTCATCAAGGTTTGATTCACATTTCATAAATGCCTCTGGCAAGTGCTGAAATGGCATGTTGTTTTCATAAAACTCAAGTACCTGCTCTGCTTAATGAGGGGCCATCAGATGCAACAGAGCTTCTGCATGGCAGGGCTTTCAGATGGAGCCTGAGGGCTAGGAGGAGAGAGGTGGCTTCTGCAGGGCTGCTGCCACCACAACTGCTGGAGAAAACCTGTGTCATGGTGGTGAAGCAGTGCTGTTATAAGGGGAAGATGTTTTGCACCAGTGCCCTTGTGCCACTGATGTGGAGATTATTTTGGCTTATTCTGTCACGGTAGGCTTGGAAAAAGTAGAAGACCCATCTCTGTGTATTTCAATGCTTCTTATAATGGCTAAATTTGAAGATGCAAAGATGTTTAAAACCTTGGAATTATTCCTTACGGTAATAAACCATCAAAAGAAATATCCAAAGGTGAACATAAAGTCTTCTGCTTGGCATTTTTGACACACACATACTGAAGTAAACATTGAGCCAATTCTATTTAGTCTTAATGTATTTGTTTTCACTTTCTTTAGGAGAACACCCCCCAGGGACAGATGTACTTGGATAACAAAGATGAAAGTACTATTCCTAGACAACAAGAGATGGAGTTGAATCAGACATCTCTACATCAAAACAGTTTAACTGCAAAAGTGGCAGCCAAACCTGTGACCAGAAGTTGCAATGAGCTGAGGCTTTTGAAAGAGTATCATGGCATGGTAGCAAGTCTTAGAGAGCAACAGACCCTGTGTGAAAACCCAGCAATAGCAGAGGATGTCTGCATCGCTCTGGGGAAGGATTTCACTCCGCTCCCCCTTCAGGGAAGGTAAGAACAAGGACAAATAGAATATTTTTTTCTCCTAATTAAAGTTAATTTTTATTTCCTTACAGAGCAGATATGTATGTTTGTTACGTGAATGGTGTTTCTCCCACCTACATAGAGAACAGGAAGCTTAATGATGCACCAGAGCAGTCTTAATTGTTATGGAGGGGTTGTGGATTTTTGTATTAATCTCAGCTTTAATAGCAGCCATAGGCCAATTTTACTGTGTTTTCAAGACCAGACACATACCTTCTCTTCCCTGCTTGGTGTCACAAAACACACAGAGTTAAAGTCGTTTTCATGTCACTTCCCCCCACCCCTCTTTCAGAAAAACGCACTGTAAGGCTGAAACCACTGTAAACTGAACCACTGCAGGTAAGCCTGTGGATATTAAACTGGCACTAATAACACAACTGTGACAGCTGACACACCACAAGTGTGTGCTCCTTGTGCATCCTCTTCTCCATCAGGAGAGGCGCAGGTTTGGGGGGGGGGAATGCTAGTCTTTCCTGTTGTGACAGATACAACATCAACAATTCTATTTTTAAGCATTTAGGAATATTTTATAGACCCCAAAATATTGCAGGTGGCTTTTTAAACCTTTCTTGTTCACACATTCACTTTCTTAAACCCCTTTGGTAGCAGGATGGAGCAAGATTTGCAACAGCAACAACAACAGTGTGTGGGAGGCAGCCAGGGTGGACTGTCAACCTTTTGGGGCAGTTATGAGAATTTATAGAGGTGACTTGATAGAACTTGAAGCAAGAACAATGCTGTATCCAGCAAGATGGCTCGCACTGCAGTGGTGAAGAAGAGTGCAAGCACAATCTCCAGAACCTGATTCTGGAGAGTCTCATTGCACTGCTGGAAATAAGACAAAACAAGGGTAGATTTCAAAGCAGTTTAATGTTTAAATCAGATTTTAAAAAACTAATTAATTAAAATTAAACATTAAAGTACAATTTATTTAATGATTTGGCATAATGGTTGCCCAGAGAAGCTGTGGCTGCCTCATCCCTGTCAGTGCTCAAGGTCAGGCTGGGCAGGGCTTTGAGCAACCAAGTGGAAGGTGTCTGTGCCCATGGCTGGGAAGTTGGAACTGGATATTAAAGGTCCCTTCTAACCCAAACCATTCTGTGATTCTGTGATTCTTATGGACCAGCTGTCACACTTCAGGCTAAACTTCTGTTATTTTCCTGTGTACTGGCAGTACACAATTTACTGTGAACCTATGAACTACAGTTTGGAAATCATGGTTGCAGGTGTCAGAGATGAAAAATATTAAATCACAGGGGAGTCCACCTGCTTGCAAGTGCAGGGAGTACCTGCAGGTTTTTTGATAACACTGTTTTCCTGTTGAGTAAGCTGTAGTCATTGTGATTTAGGAATAGATTTTAAGAGCCATGCCCATGCTCCCCTACATACAAAGTAAATCTAATCTTCTATAGCAGTATATTGGGGCTCAGGAAAGGATCTCTTGCAATTTATCCTTGTTTATCTTTACTTCTCTTTTTCCTCCAATATTGATTTTTTTTTTTTTTTTTCATGGAGATGAATCTTCTCTGGCACTTCTTAACATGTATTGTAGCCAATGCACATTAGATGCAGTTAAAATTCTGTGTAATCCCTCTAGTATAAGTAATTACCTTTAATCATTGGGACTGCTCAACAGAATACAGACAAAACTGTGGATAAACCTTTGCAGAATCACGAGTTGTTTGATTACTTCATTAGAATGAAAATTGGCTTTTAGTGTAAATTGTTCTTTTGCTTGCAAAGAAAACTACTAATGATTAAAAAAGAGGAGACCAAATCCTTCTTTAAATTTTTTTCCACAAAGAGGCTCAGTAAATTGACATGTCTGTATGGTTTTGCTTTAATGCATCTACTTAACTTAAATTGCTGAATTATGTTTCTGAGATAAGATTCCTAGGTTCTCTAAATTGTTCAAATGTACACTGAGAGAAGACTTTCTAAAGAATCTATTTAACAGAACAGGGTATTTACCTCAGTCCCTAAAATAACATTGAAGAAAGTGTTCTCAAGTTAGGCTGGACCCTTTTCCTCGGAACATTTATGTCCACCCTATTCTAGACTGAACATTTCCATTTGACTGCAGCACAGTCCTGCAGGTATTTTGTGGTCAGTGTATGTATTGTCTCAGGCCGCCTGCCTGTCAAAATGCCTTCTTATTTACTTTGCCTATTTAAGATCAGTACCTTCTGGCATTTTACTGTGTTGCTTTAAGCTCCCTTGGCTCTGCGTGAGGAGGGCTGGGCCATCCACAGTAATCACTCTGTTGACTTCGTCTTTTCAGAGCATCCTTCCTCCTAAAACAAGCGTGTCTGTTCTTTTGTGAGCAACATAATTACTTTGGTCCTGCTTGCTGTGGAAAATGCAGCCATGCCTCTTTGAGTGGGCTATGCATGAGCTCCAGTGGTGTTCAGTGTGAATGTGCCCAGCCTAGCGTGTACATTTTCACTGAACTGCGGTGTAGTTTCAGCTGTCAGAAATACAGGTTTTAAAGTACTGCGGTGGCACTGAAGTCTGAATTTTGAATTAGCACTTCTCCTATTTTCCTCAGCTTTTAAACAGTGGATTGACAAGGCTCTTTTCATTACAGTTGTGTAAAAGTTGCTTTTGCAGTTGATAGACATTAGTCTAAGCCATCTTCCTTGGCTTCAAAGCCCCCTACCTTGCAGGAAGATTTCATGATGCTCTGTGGCAGCACGAGCAATGCTTTTCAGGCCAGCCCTGATAATCTCCAAAAGCACAGGGTGTTCTGCCTCTGTACCTACAGGATGTGGCAACAAAAAGAGGCCATTGGTTGCCTTGGTCTCATCATCATCATCAGTGCTAATTCTGTGGAAAAAGCCTAATGGTTTTTATACCAACTAAATCTGAAATCCTACGTGATGATCCACAAGAGTGGGGTGAATTCAGCTGGTTTTGGTTTAGGATTTAATAGGTCTTGAAGGCCAACTGTAAAAATTAGATGAATAGTGACTCTTAAACTCATGAATCCAATTACTTAGTGCTTCTATATAAAATTATACTACTAAATAAAGAAAGGCATTATTCATAGTGGTGGAAGGCAGTGGAAGAGAGGAGTAATAGCGTTACTAGACCCTGTGGCATTAATTTCATATTGCCTTTCTTTGATGAAACTGCTGGTGTGGCATTAATTTCATATTGCCTTTCTTTGATGAAACTGCTGGTTTTACCTCCTTTAGGTGGTCAGATAACAACACTGTCTTCTTAGGATAGAAAAAAAAGAAAAGGTTAGCAGTCGTACAATTCATTATGTCGTGAACTTTTCGCAAGAAATTAAGCTGTGAAAGTGATGTGATGAAACCAGGCCCTATTGTTTCTCCACTGAAGTTATATTTGGATGAATTCCTCCCTGGAACTGGCTAGTCATTTAGTATGATAACCCTTGGAAGTTTTTTCTTTAATCTTTTTACCTCATTACAAAGATTCATGTCTGGGATAACAAAAAAATAATCTCTTTTTTGGAATCTGCTTCAATTTGTGTTTCATCAAACAAAACTAAACTATTTCTCTCAGCATTTCTCCTATCCTGCAGTTTCAGTTATGTAATGTTCACTTATACAAGAAAAAGTAGAAACAATCAACTATATTTAACTCTTCCTTTGCCTTGTGTCTGTGGTGCAGGATCAGTAGGGAGGTTTGTTTGCAATGAGAAAGTCAGTTAAGTTAAAACTGTCTCTTGTCTTTTCAGTTTGCAGGAATACAACAGAAAGATTGCAATTGTATTTCCTGTTTGTTAGAGATACTGGGAGAGGATAAGCTATTTTATAGTGAAAAGTCACTATGAAAGTGAAGTTATGACTTTAGGAGTGAGGGATTATAAATCTCAATTTTGGTTTTTAATTATGTTGATGTATTGCTACTTTTAAAGGACATTCATGAGACTTAGAATTAGATGTCAGGAAGACATGTTTACTGTCCAGATAAGTAAAATTTATGTGATAATTTAAAAGCTTCTTCAGACAGGGGAAACAGACTGAGGAAAAAACCCCTCAAAAACGTTCAAAATACATTTTTTGTGTGCTGTAAGACTAATTTTGATCTCTGGCTATTAGAATAAAATGGGATCATCTTCTGTTCAACATTCAAACTGGGAAAGTGGTCATTTTCGCACCATAATTACATGTTGTGTAGAAACCATTCTGATTTCCATGTCAATCGCACAAACATTAGAGAGAGCCCACGACAGATAGATGATTTCACAGCAAACAGCCACATTCGTTACTCTTGTTTAGCTTTTGGTGATCTTGCTTGCTGCCTGTGTGGTGTTGCTTCTGCCTTTCTTTCAATTTCTTATCTGTAGTGAATGTTTCTGAGTTTTGATTCCCCATGAGGATCTTTAAGTGCTCTTACACTGCAGTGAATAAATAATATTGAGGAAGTTTGTGATTTTACTAATTGATTTAATTTGGTTTATTTGGCTTTGAATATACTCTCTCAAGCGTTTGTTGCTAACATGGAGGCATGTAGCTGTAACACAGCTTGTCATGAGCTAACTGTGTAGGGGCATGGAACTGCTGAGACTCTCTGATTTAACTCAGATTACAGCTCCCTGCTGTTGCCCCTTCTACATCACAAAATACCATTCAAAAACCTGAAAAAATAAAACCAATAAGAAGGTCTAGCACATTTTTAGCTCAAATGCTAAGAAGCATAACAGAAAGGTAACATTATGCACAATACACAGGTAAATAAGTTATTGGGAAGTTCTGCTGCTCCCTCCTAAATCACTGTTCCCCATTTCCTAGGGAAAAGCATCTTGGAGTGGTAACAGAAGACAGAAATGTGGTTGTACGGTATAATTTCAGGAGAATGTTTGCTTCATATGAGTAAAAGAAGTGTGCTCAGCAAAAGACTGATTTTAACTTAGTTTTTCTTATTAACCAAAAAAAAAAAAAAAAAAAAATAAATCAAACCAGAAACAGATCATGCTCATGATAGATTTCCCTGTGTTGAATTATTTAATTTCGCTGTTGCTGTGTACTATTCATTATTTCAGGGCTTATTTCTTGTAACTGTTTACAATATCTCAGATTAGTTGTGTACTACAGTTTCTATTCCACCATCAGCAGACTAAAACCATAGCTTACCCACCTAGCTACTCGAATGCTTTTTGATTCTGACGGGACATTTTGGTAAACAAAAATCCACCACTATTAACTTTTGGTTTTAAGTGCTCTGTTGAAAGAATTAGGGGGTACTAATTAACTGCTTCACACTTTTCCAGCTGTCAGGATAAAAACTGAGCTCAGCACTCAAGGAAAAATTTGCAGTGTACCAGCCTCCAAAGATCAAAAGTTTCAATTGAATCCCTGCAACATTGCACAAAACTGTTGAATTTGGCAAACAGCTGCTCTCTTCCTAATGGTTAATAATATGGTTATGTGGGGTTTGTCTTTTTTAGACCTCTTAGGCCAGTTGTGGAAAGATGCCAGTAACATACAAGCTTCAATCCTCTTTGGGGCTGGACAGCTGTTTCCTCATGTAAACCTCTTTTTAAACAAGGGAGAGGCTTTTAATGTCAGCGGTACTTTTTTTTTTTTTACATTATATGGTTGCAGGTTTAAGCTAAACAGACAGCCAGACTTAGAAAAGCAATGTGCTGCTGTGGTGGGTTGACACTGGCTGGATGCCAGTTTCCCACCAAACCTCTCTATAAGTCGCCTCCTCAGCAGGACAGAGTGGAGGAGAAAATAAGATGGATAAAACCAATAGTGGATCAAGATAAAAGCAGTTTAATAAAGCAAAAGCAAACATCATGAGCAGAAACAAACGAAAACAAAAGATTTATTCTCTACTTCCCATCAGAAGGCAATGTCCATCCACTTCCCAGGAAGAAGGGCTCAGTACGTGTAGTAGTTGCAAGACGAACATCATAAATAATGAATGACACACTCTTCTTCTTCCTCTCCCCCTCCATTCCTCCTCCTTTTTCTTAGCTTTTCTTGCTGAGCATCCATCATACAGTGTAGAATATCCCTTTGGCCAGTTTGGGTTAGCTGTCCTGGTTGGTGAGGGGGAATGTTGCAGAGACAGCCTTGATGCTGTGGAAGAACTGTTCAGCATTAATCAAAACATCCTTCTAGCTACCAGTACAAAAGCACGGCACTATAAGGGTTGCTATAGGGAAAATTAACTCCCTCCCAGCCAGACCCAATAAAGTTGCACAGAGGCAGCCCCAGCTGAACAGGAAGGCATGCATAGGGCAAAGGCTAGCCGATGTGAGGAGTAGCTATCCATGTAAGATGAAGCAAACAACTCAGTCACTCAGTATCCTTCAACAAAGTTTTTTCTTTGGAAAACTGTCTGGCATGCTTAATTCCTGGCTGATGTGTCTATGTGCAGGTAGCATTTCTGACATACTAAACAATTTGTGGGAATCAGAACTTTGTACTAGCAGGTGGTCAAATTATACTTATTAATACAAATTCAGTTTTGTCCCTAATTTTCTGCTGTGTAGTTGTGCTTGTGCAAAAACCTTTATATGAGGAAGAACAATGGAGTATTTGCTGACAGTTGCTGGGGAGAAGGAAAATAAAACCTTGGAAATCCTTGGCCCTTACACATATCAGTGCATCAGGTGGACATGTGGATTGGCAGCCATTGTGGCATTGTCGTTGGGTGGTAAATCGTCTGCATGAAAACATGGTAACTTTTCCAAGGGCTCAGGTTCTGAATTTAAAGGATAGAGCAAGTCAAATCCTGAAAGTGCAGCCAAAAATAGTTGAGAATTGAAGTCATGGAGAGGAATCTGATTTTTGTCAGTAAGTTTGGACCATTTAGCTTTAAAGCTTGAGCCTTTTTATACATATATATATATTTTTTTCCCCAAAAGCATAGTTCTTCTTGGTGATAGAGATGTGTTTCAGTCTGCCCAACACATTAAATGTCTCTCCCATTAGAATTAATTAACATCTGAGTGGTTTGTCCTTTTTTGTTAGAAGCACTGGAAATCATTCCTCAGCCACAGAGAAAATTTCCAGGGTAGTGGTGGTCATACTTTTAAGAACTGAAATTCATGTTAAATTGAATGTAGCTGATGGCAAAATAGATTAATGCAGATGGAATAAATTAGCCAGTGAATTAAAAAATAAAAGGTCACAGTTTGTAGACTGGCAAATCATATGGCTTTTTTAAAAACCTCCTGTTCATAAGGAGCTCAAGTGATTTAGTCGCTGAAATACAGCAAAAGCTGATAAATGAGTCACCAAAATGGTTACAGACAGTGACCAAGCAAGTAATTCTCTGCTTGATAGGTACTAATGGGACTGCAGGGGCAACCTGCAATAATTGCGCTAATGGACTACCAGAAGTCAGAGACCATACAGAGCTTTGTCCACAGCAGGTTGGAGCTAAGTCAAGGATAGCACAGTGAGCTGGAAGCAGGCCTGCCAGACTGAGCAGGTTCAGAAGTAATGCACTTAGTTTTCAACTTTGCACATTTTTATATGATTCGTTTGGGGCAGGGTGAAGTAGAAAACAGATTGGCAGTTGCAGCAACTCACAGTTTTCAGGGATGCAGCATAAGATACTGACTCAGTACTATCTGTGAATTGGCACCATTCAGAAGCAGCTGTGAAAGGCTGAAGGTTTTGCTCACACTTTTTGAGCTACTTCTTTTTCCATACTAGTCAGTAAGGACAGCAAACACAGTCCATCTGCCATTCATTCCCTGAGATTCTTGAGCAGTTTCTCTACAGACTTCCTCTCCTGAAGTGGAGCTCTGGCAATGCTGGAGTATGAAAGCATTTGTCTCAGAAAACAGTGCTGGCAGTTATGTCGAACTGGTATGTCTGGTCAAGCACTACACTTGCTGTTTGAGAAGGAAACACTGTGCCATTGATGAATTTATTGTAAGAAGTGTAATCCTGGATTAATACAATACTTCCTTGAATGGGGTACATAAGTATTTCAGAGTGTCTTTTTCACCCACTCTTGCAGTCTTATGTAATTTATTTTCTCTGATGCCGAGAAAATAAAAAAGCAGAAGCAGCTTCATGTATTCTTTCGTCTCTAATCTTTCTAGGAGTGTTCTAGGAGTGATAGGAGCAACTCTACCTCCTCAGCCACATCAATGACATGTGAACTGCAATCCTCTTTAGGGTCTATTGACAGCTGGCTCATCATGTAAACCTCTTACAGTGTAAAGTATGAACCTGAATTTAGTGAATCTGTTTGATAAAAGGAAAAGTAAACCCACATAAGGCAGGGTAACGAGGAATGCACTTCTTTTTCGTCTGATGTGTGTTTAATTGCGTAAGCTAAAACAGCAGGGCTATGTCATAATATTATATAAATACACAATTTTGCACCCATTGGCAGCATGTGGCTACTTTGCAAAGATGCTCTGTGTACTGTATGTTGTGCTTCCCAGCGCTTTCCAGTGCAGGCCAACAAGAGTAAATGTTCTTTGCAGAAGTGGCACAATGGAATTTGTGCATTTTAGACCTTGCTTTTGGTTCATGTCTACTTGGCATATTCTAGCCTGTGCACCAAAATGAGTTAAGCCAGAACTGTAAGGAATAGTGATGTTTCAAAGTAAAAAATTTTGAACACCAGCTTGTGTAAAACAGTTGTTTTAACTACAAAAAAAGTGCCATCAAGCACCCATTACAAACCTGCTCAAAGTTGCATGGCAGTACTGAAGATGATTATAGGACCAGAAATACTCAAACTGCACTATTTTGACAGAAGACAGTCTGTCCTTGGCAGAAAAGAATGATAGATTGTCATAAGGATTTGGGTGGATCAGTATCATGCTAACCACAGTTTTGAACCTATAGGTCTGTCAGCAGAAGTTGAAAAAAGCTCCACTGATGTCATTAGACCTGTCATGCTTTTCTTCAGATGGAAATCTGGATGTTTGTGAGGCAGAACACACAAGAACTCCACATCAAAAGTACTTGACAAATGTACCAATTTATTCAATTTATTTACAATACAGAATAGAACTGATCATTTAATTTTCTTTATATGTCAATCCAAGAAATGTTTTAGGCTCAAGCAGACAGGATGGAGGAAAGACATTTATGGCTTTTCATACTTGGGAAACTATGAAACTGGGGAAATTTAGGTCATACATGTAACAGTTTCAGATCATCAGAATTGGGTATTGACACCAGCTTCCTTATGGATCCTACCAGCACTACATATATATCTCTTCAGGAACGAGGTCTTCATGGTATCATTTTCTACATCACATTTAGTCTTCATTAACAAGAAAGTTGCAAATAGGAGCATACCTTGCCCTTCTTGAGGTTACAGTGTTTGATTATTGATTAAAAAATAAATTAATCTTTAAACTGGCATAGCACTGCAGAGCTGAGACTCTAACCATACCTCCTGCAATGATGAACAAATGTTGATGGAGTCCATCCTTCCTTTCTTAATCAATGTCCTTTTTAAAATTTAGTATGTTTATGTGCTTTTTGTCTGAAGTTAAAATCTGTTCTTTTAGCTATGCCATGTGTCATGATATTCTTTCTCTCCAGCCCACGCTTTTTTCTAATGCTTCTGGAGGAGATAATTCCTGCAGTTTTAGTTCTTCCACTATTCTGATTAACTTCCACATTACATAACCTTAAAACAGTACATTTTTTTTTCTCTGTGGCAGTGCTCTATGGACTTCTGCTTTTCGTAAGCATTTTTTGTTTGCTTGCCTTTAAAACATTTCTTTGCAATTGTAACCTACTTCTAAGTGCCATGACTCAAATGTGATACCATTGTGTGAGCTTTAAATAGGTTATTTTTGTGTAGAGGAACAACCATTATTTTGTATTGAATCTTGAGGTGCAGAAGAGCTACCTCTACATTAAGAACAATATGTGGTTCTGGGCTTTTTAGTGTTTATCTCTCTCCTTTTTTTTTCTACTGTGACTTTGTATATTGCTCTGCTGCCGAGAGTATCCACTTACCTTTTTCCTTTGCATTGCCACATTATCAGAGTATCCTTTGGTTTTCCTGCTGTGTCACACTCTATGCATAATTTCTTTTTGCAAACTGCCTGAGCAGACCGTATTAAAAAGACAGTTTTCAGTGCAGTAGATGTTTATCTTGGCAACAGTTTCTGGAGTTGCTTTATTCAAAAGATGCATGTGAGAAACTGTGTTTTATTAGTACTTTATCCTACATTCAGGCTTCTGCTGTGTGCTTCAGGCTTCTTTTATTTGGAGGTGCTGTTGATTCAAGAGCACTAACCTTTTTGATCTGTTTTGAGTTTATAATCAAATAGCTGCAATAACTGTCCCGGTCTAACACACAGCAAAAGACAAGGTTTGCCTTTTTCTTTTTTTTTTTTTTTTTTAATAACCCCCTTTTTTTTTTTTTTTCCTGCTTTTATAATGCTAACAAGTGTTTTTTTTTTATTGAAAATTATTATATTATTCAGGTGCTGTATCTGCCTAAAAAAGTAAACACTTGTAAACTTTCTTATGTCTTTAACTTTCTGAATCAGCTGTGCTCCACAGCATTTCTGCCAGGGTGGGACCAGTAACAGAGATCCTTCATCTCAATTCTGATTTTGAAGACAGATATATCTGTCTCGCTTCTTTAATGTGGTTCCTTCGCAAGGACTGATTGTATATTTTATTCATCTGTCTCTTTGTATAACAGCTTGGAGCCTCCTGCCTTAATAAGGGGAAGAAACTGATGACAATGGGCAGTCAAGGGGTTTCTCCTTTCCTGCACATAACCTCTTGCTGAATAGTTTATTTATTTATCTATCTATTTAATTTTTAAGCCATCAGCACTGACACTTTCCATTTTTTCTTTGGGAGCAGAGAATTACATCTTATTTATGTCACCTCATGTCTGGATAGCCAGAATTTTTCAATGTATGCAAAGACTTATTGTCCATACACCAACTGAACAGAATCCTATCTTTTTTTCTGGTGATCGCTATCCAGGATTTATTTATCTTTGGGATGGTGATTTTTAGAATGTGCATAGCAAAATATTGTGACAGTTCTTATCAAGAATATGTTATTTCAGGAGAAAGATTGAAGGAAATCCCCTGTGTGAGGCTATGGAAAAACCGAAGTGTCACTCTATGTAGGGCCAAAGCAAATGCCATGTCTGAGAGGAAAGAGTCTGGGACTGGGAAGAGACTGTGACTGGGAGAGAGGGTCATTGCTATCAAGAAATACAACCTACAGGTACACTGTGTTGCTGGAACAAAGCCATCTGCCATGCAGGAAAAGAAATTCCCTTCTGAACCCTGAGGAGAATGATTTTTGGTTTTCGCCATTTCAATGCACAGGAACATGTCCTTACCTGAGGAAGGATTACAGATTAAATAAGGAGGAAGAGAAGCTGAAATTACCTCATTATTCTTAGTTTTTGTGATCAGTTTTCGCCAACTGAGGGGAGACTTGCTGAGTGTAATTTGACAGCCTGAGACAAGGAAATTCTGTTTCATTGCAACGCACAATCTATAATCCTTTTATTATTATTTTTTTCCTTCCTCTTTTTTAATTTGCAAATCTCAGTTGAGCATATTTATGCACTCAGATCTTGGTGTTTCAAATTCATCTCCCCTGACAGTGAATCAAAAATTTGTGTTTTAAAGCTGCTTCTTAACATAAATTAGATAGCTCTTTCTCTGACATGGTAGCCTTCAAGTACCTATATGTATCTGAGGCCTTTGGAGGTAGAAAAAGATGTCTGGGAGCAAAACAGAACCAAGCAAACACCCAGAGTTTCCTGAGGTTTGTAAACTGCATATGTTAATATATTTCAGTGATATTAGTGAAGGGAAGAGCATCATCTTTATGAGATAAAACTGCATTTGTTCTTGGAGGTTTCACTGAATATTCTTCAACTGTAAAGACAAATATTGTATTATTATCAGCTACCTTTTTGTTCTGTTTGGTTTCTTCAACATTTTCCTCTGGGATTTTCAGTGCTTAAAAAATATTTGTCTCTGATATAATTCAAGGTTGAAAGCAATGGCTAGTGATGTGGGTTTACTTTGTTTTGGAAGTTACTTGTTAATAAGTTATGAGGAAATTATGTTTGGAAGGACTTGATCGTTTTTTATGTTCTTAATCAACACTGAATAACTTTTCTGGTGAAAAGTCTTCTGTATGAAAAAGAGATTTCTTGTAAGAGCCAAGAAAAAGTACATAAAGAAAGTACTTTTTAGTACTGAGGCTTATACATTATTTAGTGAAGAAGCCTTTGTTATCTCAAAGTTAATTCTCCAGGTTCATTGTATAGTCAACATAGGAAGCAGGGAGGATGAAAATAATTTGAAGAAGTCTCTCTCTTACCAGAGACTGCAACTATCCTAGATCAGACTTATAGATGGTAAAAGTCACATAGACAACCTCTGTGTCCTTTGTTCAGCCAGAATTTGAAAAGGAATTCTTAATATCTCCATTATAATTAAAATGATAAAAAAAATATAGAATCTGCCTTGTTTCATTTTATTCTGACCAAAGGGGAAAATCAAGCCCCAGCAAGCTTACTATAGTTGGTGTCCATCATGTGCTTTTTTAAAACAAAGGTTAATTTGATGGCAGCTTGACTTTTTAAGCCATGCAGTGGGCTGCTTCTTGCCTTCATCTCTACTGTCTCTCCAGGGACAGGAATCAGTCATGTTTTTTCATGTTGTTAGTGAGCTTTTTTTGTACATCTGTCTGGCTTTTTTTTTTTTTTTTTTATCAACACAAACCTGTCTCGCCGTTGTGTAGAAAAATGTTCCATCACCTGGGAGGTGGTCAATTGTCTTCTTTCAACAGCACTTCCTTTCTTTTTTCATCCTTAAATTTAGGTAGTCTGAATCTTCATACTTCAACATATGTTCCCCCAAACCTCTGGGACTACAATATCGTATCACCTCAATGCTTGAAGAATAACCTTCTCTAGAGATGGTCACATATGTTTATTTCTCATACTATCCTTCTGTTTGTATTTCCATCATCTGAGTGCTCCATCTTGCATCTTTAAGAGAGTCTGGTCAGATATGAAGTTAAAACATTAATTTGTGACAACTCCCTTAACTTTTGAGATTCTTGGAATTGCCTCACAGACTACAAAAATGTGTGAACCTTGCTTTATTTGTCATAAATTTAGTTAGCATCAGAGCTGCTTAAGCTAAAAGCCCATTGTAAATGGCAAAGAGAAATGCTGGCATTTAAAAGCTAAGCTAGCAGTATATGCTAAAGTATTACAAGTGTAGCCAAGCTTAAAGTGTTGCTTATAAATTGCTTCCCTATAGCAGATTCATTTTTTCCCTGCAGCAATGGAGAATAATAGCTCTTAACAGGTTATCTGTGTAATCCATATAGAAACTGGGGTTTTGGAAGTTGGACCATTACCCATACCAGCTACTGGTGCCTATTTCAAATTTGCAGCTTGCTGGCAGTTGCCAACAGCTAAACTGTTTTGGCAGCAGCTGTTTCTGAGATGTATTTTCTCCTTCAGAGTGTCTGCAGTTTTTGTATGCTATCTCCTGTATCTTTCCAATTTCTTTGCTGAAGCAGAAAATAGAGAAGAAGAAACAGCAGTTATGCCTTTTCAGTGCAACTTCTCAGTCCTTCAAAGGGCAGGCTTTCTTGACCTGCCTCATCACTGTGGCCCTGCTGGGTAGTCATGAAGTCCTGGGCTGGTCCTGGTTCCTGTCCCTGCTCCCTTGCTGGGTGCTGTGGGATAGGCCCTGGTTAGGGAAGTCATGGCTCTGCCAGATCCGCAACCACCTGTCTCCAGATCCTGGCTCTTTCCACAGGGTGGCCGGATCTTGTGATGCCTTGACATGAGACTGAGAAATGTGTGGAGAACATCTTAATCCTTTTAGTTAGTCAGAGGAACTTAAAGGCAGCTTAAGGATTTAAGCACATTCTTTTAGCTTCACCCAATGCAGTGCTGCACTGATCCTTTAACCATATCTTGAAGTCTTTTTGGTGGAGACTTCCCCTGACAGAGGAAGGCAAAGACTCTTGATGAAAAGGAGCTACCAAGTCCTGGAGGAATCTGAAAATTTAATTTTTCAGGGAAGTACAACAACCCTGCATTGCCTGATTTGATTCAAAAAACCTCCAAACACAGGAAGCACTCTATTTGCAAGCTATTTCTAAACTTAAAATTGCCCCGCTTCTTTAAATAGCAGAATATTGCACAAATGAAGGAGGAAAGACCACTGCCTCTTGCAGGATGTGTTCACTCTTGAGATCCAGAAGTGAATGAAGCAAGCACATTGTGTGTGCCCTATATAAGGAATTATTTCTGTCTTAGAAAATCTCAGCACACATTTCAATACATATTTCTTAAGCATGACCTTTACTTGCTCAGGGTCTTAGCATGGCAGAGACTTCTCAATATGACACCTGCCAGTTGGCTGTGCCTCTTGCAATACCTTGCTGTCAGGTAGTGCCAGCAACACAGTCCCCTGGACAATTGTGTACAGTCCTGTCTAATAGAAAATTAGGAAAGTCAAAGAGAAAATTAGTCTGTATTAAGTAATGCTTTCATTGTTAAATTTTTCTGACATCTTAATGGTGCATGCTTTTAAAAGGTCTAGAGGTTATTTGCTGATTTAGTTGATGCTACCATAAAGCAGTCATCAGAAAATGTCTGGAGCCTGTTTAGAGATGTAAGCTCTGGAGTCTTTGATCCTTCCCTTGACTCTTAGTATATCAGTTGACTATACTTCATTTGTGATGGGTAGTCATAGCAGTTCCCCATGACGTGCTGCCACTGAGGAGAAGACATGATGGAGGCTTGTGTCTCTGTGTGGGCACATATATATTATGATGTTGACAGATGCATGCTGACAGTTGCTTGGTACACAGCAAATGTTTAAAAGCTGATTGCTATGATGTTGGTCAGCACAATTTGTACCATATAATCATTGTCCAAAAGTGGACTTTAACAGAAAACGATAAATACCATATTTGGTGGAAGAATGTGCTTCAAATGGGGCCAAGAACTGGTGTGGTGTTTTCTTTTCTTTTTAATTTTTTTTAAAAAAGCTCTCTGCTTTACAATTTGTTTCTGCATTTGCATGTTTAATACTCTTTTTCCCTGAAAAGGTTCTGGTTTTAATTTTTGATATAGTAAAATTTCCAGTAAGTTATGTTCAAAACTATTGATGTCCTTGCATAATACTTATACTTCCATATTCACCTCTTCTTCAATTCTGACCAAATCCTTTCTGTAGATGTAGGAATTATTGCTTTCTGTTGTTACAGAAATAGCTTTTACTGATAGTTGCATGCACTACATAGCATATTGCAGATGAAGCATTTTATTAGCTGATGTTTAAAATGTAAGCTTTTTATTATAGGAAGTGAAAACTTAATGGATTGTGTGGCATGATTAAGCTTTTCAATACAAGGCTAAATAATAGGTTCTAGCCGAACCTAATGACTATTTTAAGTATTTGCAAGCTAACTAGGATGAGTATGGTCTTTTCATTCCTCAGCTTTTTCTTGTTGGGTGCTTGCATCTTTTGGTGTCCTCTTCTGCAGTGTATTTGGGATTGAAAGGTGGCTTATTGCTGACCAACAGTTGCAACCACAATTCTTCCCTGTCCTTTCCTTTAATGTGGCACATTAGGAAATGCCTGAAAATGTGGTCATGGGGCAGGTCTCATGCTCAACAACAGGAACAGAGTCCTCTTTATGGACTTCATCCAAAGTCCCCTGAAGACTTTGGAAGTTATCACCTGCAGGTAATGGGAAACAGCCATGTATTGTAGGTAGAATCCTTGTTCAGCTGCTGTCAGGCAACTAGGGCTTCATCTGGGGTGCGGACAGCCCTCTTACAATGCTGGGTTACTATGGAGACAGTCAAAAATTGTAATTGCTTGAAAGATTAGCAACTGGAAATTATGGCTTTGCCTGCAAGTAACGAGCTCAAAAACCACACTTCCGCAGAACAAACCTATACTCCTGCAGAGAGAGCCAGGATCTGTATGTATGATTCGCAGCAGTATCCAAGTGGTTAAGAACACAATGTTCTATTCGAAAGATTTTTCTTAATTAAAATAAAACTATGTCCAATTGTAACAAACATGATAAAGAATGTGGCCACAGCAGTGGTTGTACAGGAGGCAGGATATGCTCTTCTTTTCCTGATGACAGTTCTACATGGATCTTTCCCTATGAGTGATGCTTTGTAAGTCTTCAAAAACGTCCTTGTCACTTTTTTCTGTAGCTTTAGGTTTTGGTTTTCTCCAATGAATTTTGAATGAAAGGCAAATGAGAATGCTATTTTTTTTGTGAAGATCCATGTGCCTATCTACATATAAATGTATACATTTGTAAATGCACTTATTTCATGTCTCTTCTCCTGTCTGATGTATAAAATGCTAATGATTTTTGAGTTTAAACCATGAGAGAAGAACAGTGAACACAATTGGTGTTCAGCTTACCAGCTCCTCAACTGTAAATCCAGAGCAGTCCTCTCATCCTATGAATGGATCTATCCACAATGGGCTAATGACCTGACCTCCTGATTAGCTCCTTGGTAATGTTGCTGAATTGCTCAGTAGAGATGGATTGAACTCCATTCTAGCATCTATGTAAAACCAAAGTTTCTAGCTCTTTTGATTGTGAAAAAAAAACCCACTTCAAAGTATAAACTATCTTAGGTTTTGAAATGTGTCACATTAGTTTCTTTCCTTTATTTAGACGATATCAATTGCCATCCACTTACAGGGCTGAGGAGCACCAAGAATGATGCTAAGAAGGTTTCTGAGCACTGTAGATTTGTTCTTCTAATAGCAGGGGGTCTTTGGGCCTTCCTAGGTTTTGTTTGCAAATGATTATCTTATGTGTTATCTCTTAATGATGTGGGTGGCCATTTCTTACCAATAGTGTCTCTGCAGAAGTAAGAGGGGCACAGAGGAGCTTGCATTAGTCAATTTGTTTAGGGACTACCTTTGTTTTTAAAGCCCATGCTATTTTTTTATGATATTGCAACTTTTCTTTCTAGGCTTTCAGCCTTCAAGATTCTTATATGCCTTGATTAGCTTTTTTGTTTGTATTACTCTCATTCTCTAATTAGAGTAATCACATCATGGGGGAGTTGAGGCTCTTCTCGTTTTTGTCTAATTATTTCTGTTTCATTGAGCCTGGCTGTTTCCTGCTGCTTATTCTTGTCCATGTGTTTTTACTCTCTCCAAATTAATGTTGTCATGTATTAATTGTTTTCATTTTATTTGAAGACCTTTTTCATTTTTATTGTATTTGCATTCTTGGCAATCTGTAAAACTCTACATTTTAAAATTCCATTTAAAAGTGGCAAGACCTATACTGGCAGGGAGGCATAACAATTGTGCAAAAAGAAAGCAAATATTATGCCTTTAACTAGCATTCTGGATCCTTTACCTCAGGTTTTGTCATTTAAACAACCTTCCACCAACCTTTTATTCTCCCTTTATGGTTGCCATTGCTGTGGCTGCTTTGTCCTTCAACTCTCTTTGCATAATCATCATTCACAGTAGTGGTTAAGAGCTGCTGAGGTGAGGGATTGTCAGTAGATATATGTATGCCTATGTAAAGCAAAGCAGTGTTGATATCAAGCCCCAAAAATTAGAAGAAATTGGAAATTTTTGTAGAAAGTTTTATGGTTATTAATCTCAGAGTGCACATGTCCTAGGAAAAAAAGAAGAGAAGCGTGGAAAGGTTTACGGCGTGTGCAACATGAGGTTAGATCAGAACAGCATACAATATATTTTATTTGGAGACTTTTTTTGTGGAGAGTGGCATCATTTTTTTCTGAAAGCTGAAACACTTAATCATGAGTTAAATTTCTGACTACACAAGCTCAAAGTCCACCATTAAATTCATCACCTTTGGCTGCAAGCTTTGAATATAGTGAGATGCAGGAATTAGCTTGCATATCAGAAGCATATCAGCAATGCTCAGTGAACACACTTCAAAAGTCCTGACAGTGTTTTTGCTACCCATATGCATTAAATTTTGTAAAAGTTCTACGCAATCTTTTACATCTAAGGCCATGATAACATTAGAATAGCACTTGCTTCAAAATACTTGAGTTTCTCCACTTAAACTTTTTGTGTGAATGGTATTCTGCTATTTAAAAAGGGAAGCACTTGGATAGCTTCAGAATGTGCACTCATCTCTCCGCAGATGAAATGTCAGTGCAATGTAGCACCTGAATTGTAATCTTCCCAACATTTGACCTGAGGTACTGAATCATTCAGTCTCTATAACTCATTCATTCTCTTCTGCTGAGATTGCAAATATGATGCTTACAGCAGAGTTTGAATGATGTTTGTGCCACTCAAAGAGGATGTAACCATATCCAATTGCTCCACACCTAGAATATCACTAGATAGATAGATAGCTGTACTAAACTATCAAACTGAAGCATTAGCTGGAGGTTTTAATTTTACAAAGTGTGAGTTCACATATACATCTAAAAATTACAAGAAATTCCACTGTCTTTCATTTGCTATGAGGTTAAATACACAGCTCCTTCTTTTTGGACTGTCCTTAATTTAGAAGATTGAATTATCAAACATATTTGTATATTTGATTAGTTGTCTATGATTTTATAATCTCTTTCTGCTTTCAGTCCAGCAGTAGCAGAAGAAATTTTAGGTTTCCTCTGAGCGTCTCTGGGAATAATACTATCCATCTGCATATTGACTGTATGTCCACCATATTTCTTTGGAACTTTCTGGTGGTGGTTGGCAACAGTTTTGAACATAATAAATCAGAGTGTGCCTTGAATAATGGTGGTTTGATGGGAAATATCTGTGGAAGAGCCAGGTCCTTAGTATAGCAAAACAGCTCAATTATTTAATCTGCCCCAGAAGCCTGCCCCACAGCTAGACCCCTGTGATTGTGCTTGATTTTATTCAGCTGTTTGAGATTTGGGATTTATATTTTAGCAAAAGACTTCTTAACAGTGTTAAGCTGCAGTATGGCAATAGGTAGTTTACTCTGTTAATTTTATGCAGTACCAGGTCTAAGACTTGAAACTGTTTGAAAAGGATTGTGCTGCAGGACAAAGCTTTCTTCCCTAATACAAAGGGTGCTGAAGTTGCTGTACATATTAGAAGATTTCTGGTGACCCATGTCTCAAATGACATTTACAGGACATAAATGATCCTATTATTTTATGTTTATGAAGTGTATTAATACGAACTTACATGAATAAGTAGCATCCTCCATGACTGTAAGGAAGTAACTACCATGAATAGTTCAAGCTTAATGAAAACCTTAATTTAGGTGAACACCATTCTTAAAGAATATTTAACTAGTTAGATGCACTTGTACCAAATATGATGTAGTACTGTAGTCAGTCATTCTACTTCAGATTTACTGTTTTTATTGTGTTTAATTTTGTCTTTTTTCCCCTTCAAAGATATCACTTCAATTTTTCCAAATTATTCAGCTCAAGGTCAAAAAACACTGTCTTTACAGAGAAGACACCACTACTGAAGGTTTCCTCAGAGGAAAATGGGTGAGATACTTTCATTTCACTCAAAATATCTTTTTATAAGCTCTCTTCTATCTAATTGTGCATGGCTCTTTCTTATATCCTGACACCAAACCTGCTGGGAAATAAAGTGAGCAGCAGGGGTTGTGAAAAGAGAGTTACCCTGAAGGACCTTGAGTGGAAAGAAATGGGGAAGGGAAGGATGTAAAGTCTGAGGTTAGGATGATTAGAGAGCCCTAAGGATAGGCAACTGCAGACTGTATACTCTTATTTCCTCCATGTGTTGTTACATCAGGTGCAGTGAAAAATACAGCAGAGCTACAGGACGGATCCTTATAGGGGACTCACACACCAAATCCTGAGGTTCATCTGCTGGTGCATTAGAGAGCTGGTTCCTCCTAAGTGCACCTAAACATCGTGGGGTCTTTGCTCTTGCTCTCAGTCTACCCAGCTGTGTCACCAAGGGGAGCTCAATCTGTACTGCATAAATTTCTGTCAATGAATTTTCCCATTAAAATCTCTCACAGTGAACCTGAGGATATGCAAGGTCAGTTACATCTACCACCTGTTAAAATAAACCACTGTTTTGTTTTATTATGTTCCCTGAAAATGTGTGACAGGTTGCAGTGCATGGCTCTTCATAATCCAGATTTTACCACAGATGACGACTCATGGGACAACAGCTCTGCAGAATTTGAGCAAAGGTTTCAACTGGGAAATGAAATTACGTGCTTGTCCAGATCTGCTTCTTCTGAGAGATATGAAATCTTGGACAACCTTCATGTCAAGTTCAATTTATCAAAGATGAGGTCTGAATTCAAACATTAATTTATTTCTTTTTCCAGTAATTTCTTCTTTTTTTAATTTCTGCAGGGATTAGTTTTTAGGTATATATATATATATATATATATATATATAAAATTATTTTCTGCAAATGAACAAAATAACACTTCATGATTAGGGTGCATCTTGCCATTGACAGTTTTTAAAAAAACCTGGTGAAATTGAATATAACCTCTACCTAATAATGAATAGTTCCTTGTTCTTACCATCATCAAGCATAACACATATTCTAAATTTGTAATTAAATGCTTTCTATATTGCTTCTAACATTTCTTTGAAACCATTCCTTAAAAATGCCTTGGATGATTCCACAACTTTGTTTGGTGTTTTGTTACTTTGATGAAATGCTTCACTTTAATTGAAGTATGTAACTAACACAGTCTTTCTGTCGTCATTATAGTGACTTTTCACATACACACAGTCCAAAATCTAGCTGATCATTTTCTATTTATTAAGTACTTTAATATTTTTCACTCTTTACCTTAAAGTAGTCTTTTACCTCATTCAGGCATGGAGGAAATTGAATCTGAAAATGTATTGAGAAGATATCAATATAAGAGGTTAAGGTCAAATTTTCTTGGGATATTTTTTCCTGAGATTTATCTAGTAAAACCTTTAATCTTGGATACTAATTCTCTGCCCCTTCCAGAGTTTTAATAATTTTTACTAGTTTGGTTTGGCATCTGCAAATAGCTTTGCAGATCTCCAAGTTGATCCACAGAACCTTTCCAATGAGATGTCAGTGCATCTTTTCCTAATTTGTATGTATTCTTAGCTAATCACTTTACAATTGTTTTCCTCCTTCTATTGTGCATGTGGTATGATGTGGAGTGCCACTGTTCTGCACTGCTGCTCAACAAACAGAGCAAGAGAATTTCAGTGCCTGCAACTAGTGCAATATGAGGAGATGTGAAGAAGTTTGGCACATGAATTTCTTCACGCTCATGGTAGATTTCCCTGGTATTTGATGGAACAAAGGCATTGAGCAGGAGATTAGAATCCATTGTTTACAGTACAATGTAGGTTTATAATGTGGGGAGTAGAGTGTTTTTCTGGCAGAACTCTCCTTGAAATATTTTCATTGTTATAGCTGAGCTTGTACATACGGGACCAGCTCTTTGGCTTTTGTAAATCAGCATACTCTGCTAAGGAGTAAAACTGCCCTATACCACCTGCAGACCAGACTAGAAGTAATTTGGTTTAGAACAGGGAGTGAAATCCTTCATAGATTTGTACTTCATGCATTTCCAACTGAAGTCAAGTAGGATTGTGCTGGGAGCATATATCAGCACAGGATTTGGCACAGGGTTTCTGCTTGTATCACTGTGCCAGATTAGTGCTGTAGCAAGAGACAGATTGCAAGCCACGGGTGAGTCAAAGGCTGATCACTTCTCAACTATAAGCTGTTAAAAGCGCTGCTTCCCTAATGCAAAATGCCATGAAAACAAACAGATGGGAGGAACGAGGCTTTCTAAATTCTACATTTAATAAAGTGACCATTTTCAAAAGCTTTTTTTATTATATCTTGCCAGCTCCTTTAGATGAGTTTCTGTTATTTATAGCCAAGTGGTTATGAAATATAAAGCTTAAAATCAAGTTAAGGTTATTTCTTTTTTCAATAATAATAATAACAATAGTAAAATTTCAAAGTCCAAACAGAAAATATTAAGTACATTAAAACTAAACCAATCTGGTCTGGACTTAAGTAATTCATTACACAATAAATTCTCTAAAATACCAGTATAGAACTGTAATGTAGAAATAGGGACAATAGACAAATAGGGTAGAGGATGCATGACTAAGCTGGCATTAGATATTTTCTATAAATCACACAATACAAAAAAAAAAAAAAAGCTATTAGTTATGAAGTGCTGATAACAGTTTTGTTGCCATTCCTTTTTTTTCAAGTCTTTATTTTCTTCTTTCCCCTCTCCCCCACCTTGTTTTTCAGTATAGCAGAGGTACCTGGCATTTCTGGAAGAAGTCACCTTACTGGTTTCCATTCCCTTTTGCTCTGTCTTCCCTAGATTTTCATGCTATGCAGAAGTTGTGTTTCATAGGTTACTGTAGCCCCCTCCTATCTGTTTGCCTGTGGCAACACATTTTTATTATCTTCTGGGTTTTTGTTCCTGCCTATTTGGAGAGATATAAAGAGGAAGTGATCTTCAGAAAACAATGTTTTTCAAAAATGGATCTCCGGTCACTTATGTTGCTTTCAATCAATGAACTTAATATAGGGAATTATTTCTGCTGTGATTAAAAATTATTCCTGACTGTTTTCAGACTACTCTGCTTTAATATTTTGTTCTATAGCATCTGTCAATGCAGTTATTTATTGTACTGTTCCCTTCTCAACTAACTTTCCTAGTAACTTGAAGTTTTTTCCTTCCTGCTTGTCATCAGGCTTAAATTGAACCTTACGTTCATCATTCTCTCAGAAAAACAATGTTTGAATGTTCATTTTGGAGGAAAAAAAAAAAAAAAGGAATAAGAAAATCAATACCTCCTATTAATGAAAAAATGTAATAAGGGCGTATCATCAAAAATAGTTCTGTAAATTAAGACATCTACGTAATGTACTGTTGGGTGGCCAGAAAATAATTAGTGAAGAGTTGCCTTTTATGGTAATATTAAAAAAGATGGCATTTTAAAAGCGCTAAATCTTAAGATTTATTATTCAAGAGCATGCATTTTCAGCATCCACATTTTAATTTGATTTTAATTTAGTTATTCTTTCTTAACCCAGTAAGCTCTGACACTTCAGAAGGTTTAATGTCATCACATCTCCAGAACTGGGTATTCCTTCAAAAGGCAAAGACATTTTGTGGAAAAAGATATCCAGTTTTGACAGTTGTTTTATCTAGAGATGCTCATGAAGTGTATTTGGTTTAAAGAGGCACTATTAAAACCAGGGGATACTTAGAGTCGTCAAACTGTCTTTTCCCAATACTTTTCAGGATGTATATTAGAAGTCATTCATGACACCACCCCACTATGTAACAAGCTGTGCTTTCTGCACGGTCATGCCACCTCCCTGTGATGGCAATGCTCCCTTGCCTCCCTGGGAGGGACCAGCGTAGGCTGATGAGGCTCTGGGTCTGTCGGGGACTGGCAATAGCAGTGAAGAAGCAGCGCCAGGTGCTGGCACCAGCTCATGTGGCCGCATTCATTCAGCTTTCCTGAGGGGAAAACCTCCTTCTTGTGCAACGAGACCCAGCTGGCAGCAAACCTGGGGCAAGAGCCTTTATAGTCACTGAGGCTTCCCAAGCCCCTCCTGACCCTGAGTTATAGTGTCCATACTCTGGTGTGGTCTATCATCATGCATAAATGCTTACCATGATGCTTCTGAAATGTCAGAGCTACTAAGAGAACAGAAAAGATTTGTTTTAAACTAGCCATATAATAAATACATGTTTCTTATGTTTCAGATGCTGTCTAAAATTCCTAAAAGTTTCAGGCCTTTTTATCTTTGTAGTTGTCTGCTCTGTAAGTATTGGATTTGCAATCCTCCGCTGGCCCTCATTTCACAGAATCATAAAATCACAGAATCATTCTATTTATTTCCTTAAAAATAGTTCAAAATGAAGCGTGATATGTTGTTTTAGCTAACAGAAAAATGTCTCGAGGGTGGGAGACAGATGGCAAAAAGATGAAAATATTGTCCAGGGCTTCATGCCTAATCAGACCACTGTTTGGTGCACTAGCCATCACCCTGGACAATATGGTAGTGTAAGCAATTGAGACTGAGGATGCAGCTGGCACTGAAATTTGTATGTACTTTATGGTTGCTTGCTGAATTTAGGATGAGTCTATGAGTCGTTAGATACTAGCTAACACCTGAGGAATGTTCATAGGAAAAGCTGTTCTGGGGAGGATGCAACAGCAACGGTAGTGTTCCATGGTGTGAAAGCTAGAAGGCCATAGGGAAGTAAGCTGGCCTCCCCTCCAAAATCTTCAAAATCATCAAAATCTTAAATTGCAAGACTTGAGAAACATTCAAAAGATTGGAGTATATCCTTTTAGCTCTCTTTTGGCTTGTTGGGCTTCTGTATCGGGAAAAAAAAGAGATGACAATCTATCACCTTAGATGTGGGTGTTGCTTTACAGATAGATCCTTAAGATTGCAATTTTGCTCTGAGGCACTTGGATAAAATACATCAAATATTTGACTTTGGCAGTAAATTTACAAAAGGAATATTACTTATGTTTGTTAAGTTTCCCAGGGCTGCATTTTAGCTGTGGTATAAAAATACCTGAAAATACTGACAGCAATCTTGCAATTTAATGTACAGATTGGAAGACTTTGTTTTAAGTATTTAAGATAATCTTAGCAGATATTTTTCGGTTTTTGTGCTATTAATGGATGTTTGTTTTTTATCCTTGCCCTAGATTTTTTTTGTCACTTATCCAGATCAAGGTATGCCCTGGCAGATGTTGGCTGTATCACCTCTGGAAAGTTTCTGTATCCTTCTTTCAAACACCAGAAAACTCAACTGAAGTTTCCTTGCTAATATGGTCAGACTAGGTGGGTGATTGTTTTCTGCCTTACACCCTGAGAAAACTGGGTGTCCTCAGAGCCTGGGCTTCACTTATACTTGCCTTCTGATGCAGGCCGTAGTCATGCTCCCTATCCAAGTCATATTCACTGCACCTGCTGGGGCACCCTGTGGTTCCTACCCAGTCCTTGTGTCCAGCTTGCATGAGGCCAAGAATGTGGAAGTATCCCAGTGAAAGCTCCTATATATATGGTGTTGTATATCAACAGGTCTTTCGTGGCTCAGTCTGCCAAAGGAGGGTGTTGTTGGGTCTTTCAGTTCAAGTTTTAGTCAACTGTCAGAGTCTAGTTTAGGGATTTCCTCTCTTCCAGCAGATTTTGAGTTGGAACCACAGTTGCGGCATTGTACACACTGACTCTGGAACCAGCTATTCCTTTTGTTTATTTCAGGGAAGTGCTGGTGGAATTGGGATTTGAGTTCAAACAAGTGCTCCTATATTTCACATTTTCCTATCATTTCAAGATGCTTTGAGAAAAATGGGTGTCAGTCAGAATATAGCATCCCTCTTTCATATGTGACAAACATGGAGCTGAAGCTTCTTAGTTTGTGTCATGTGTGTTGAAAACTGGATGTTCTGTCTCCTACCTGAGGTCACTGAGCTGAGATAAAATATGTGAGAGGCAAGCAAACCAGCAAAGCCATGCCTCATTTTCAGAGTTGCGATAGGCGAGGACCCTTACTGTGGTGGGAGAATGATGACAATCAATATGATCGCACATCAAGCTCTTTTATTTCATCTGAGGGTCCAGTTATATACTGTTATGGGTTACACTAAATAGTATATGATTGGCTACCTATGCACACTCGTCAATACATGATTGGCTACGATACAGAAA
>JANRGW010006560.1:7913-21510 GCA_024733675.1 Psilopsiagon aymara
AGGGTGCCCAGAGAAGCTGTGGCTGCCCCATCCCTGCAGTGTTCAAGGCCAGGTTGGATGGGGCTTGGAGCAACCTGGTCTGGTGGAAGGTGTCCCTGATTGTGGCAGGGGGTTGGAACTGGATGAGCTTTAAGGTCCCTTCCAACCCAAACCATTCTGGAACTCTATGGGTGTTCAGATCACATGCACCAGTTTGCCTGCATCAGTGACCACTATCCCATAGCCAGCAGAAGCCATCCCAGAGCACTGACGCAGCACAGGCAAAGCAATAGCCGGAGGTGAGTGCTAGCACTTCCGGGAGGTGAGGTTTGCAGCAAGCACCTCCGGAGCCTCCTTCAAAGTGTCCTCACACTGGAGCCTCCAAAACTGCCCAACAGCATCACACCAGCATCAGGAGGGGAGAATATGCCAAATGCACACCAGGCACTCTGCTGAAGGGGACTCTTCTATGGCAGCCCCTTGCAGCATCTTTTCCCCCTTCTGTAAGATCTTCCCTGCCGCACGGGCAGCAGCTGTGACTGCCCATTCAGAGACATCTGACCACAAAAGAAAAGAGCAAGACCACTGCCAGGTACTGCTCCTCAACTTACTGCTTCATCCTCCAAACCTCACTCACTTCATTTGAGACAATAACAAGTTCTCCCTTAATACCTGTTCTTCCCCACGCAATAAACTCATTCTTCCCAGGCAGGAACCAACCACCCTGGGCAACCCAAGTGCCATGTACATGCAGAAAACAGGGAAAGCTACACAGCAGAAGATGGTTGTGCAGGAAAGATAAAGCTAAGCTCAATACTCGACTGCAAACCCAAATTATCACCTCCAAAAGCAAACAGAAAGCCATGAGACAGGTCTTACCCCTCCAACTCAAGCCAAGGTGATACAACATAGAACAGTTCGGGTTGGAAGGAACCTTAAAGCCCATCCAGTTCCAAGCCCCTGCCATGGGCAGGGACACCTTCCACCAGACCAGGTTGCTCCAAGCCCCATCCAACCTGGCCTTGAACACTGCCAGGGATGGGGCAGCCACAGCTTCTCTGGACACCCTGTGCCAGCGCCTCAGCACCCTCACAGGGAAGAACCTCTGCCTAAGAGCTCATCTCAGTCTCCCCTCTGCCAGGTTAAAGCCATTCCCCCTTGTCCTGTCCCTACATATCCCTGTTCAAAGCCCCTCTCCAGGTTTCATTTAGCCTCTTCGAGCACTGGGAGCTGCTCTAAGGTCCCACCAGAGCCTTCCCTTCTCCAGGCTGAACCAGCCCAGCTCTCCCAGCCTGCTTTTTGTATGGGAGGTGCTCCAGCCCCTGACCATCCTCATGGCTTCCTCTGGACCCGCTGCAACTGTTCTATAATAAGCTCCATGTCCTTCTTATGTTTAGGACATCACAACTGGACACAGGGCTCCAAGAAGAATCTCACCAGAGCAGAGTACACATAATGTCTTCCCCCTCGGAGGGGACCCAGCAGCAGCAGAAATGGCTCCACAGTACAGACTCACACCAGGCAGTGGAGAAGAGCTGTACCAGAGCTGTGCTCAGGGTGTGTTCAGCAGGGACTTTTAGCATCTATATGACTTCTGTCCACCACAAAGTTAGAGGAGCTAGAAGGATAAATTCGAGCTGCAGAAGGAATCGTTAAAAAAGAAAAGATCAAAGGTCCATCATTTAAAATGAATTAATTCAAACTTGGGCTATTACCATAAATTAAACATTCAAACCACACACAGCACTATGCTTCTTCCCAAGTCACTTTCAAGAACCTAAAGTGCTGCAAGATAAGTCAATCCCTCATTCCATTCCTTGGCAGCGTGCACAGGGGAAGTTAACCTCCACTTAATTACAACTCATTTTAGTCTTGCAGGAATAGGGCAAGCACACTTTATGAGAAACCCTCTCAACATTACCCCACGTAGGGAGGGAACAGAAGCTCTTTATGCTGCCTCTTTCCCTTTCCTTACACACACATCATTCCTCTGCAGCTCCTCGTGCAGCCTCAGCTGGAAGAGCAGAAGTATTTCACAAGTGACTGGCAATAGAAAGAGCACAGTCACTTCTGCAGCATTCCTGCTCAGGGGAACAGAGAGGCACACGGACGCTAGAGCCACCAAGGAAAGGGTCACAAAGAGCTGCTGAACCACATGTGTGTTGTGCCCCAGTTTGCCTGCAAAGTAACATAGGAAAACCAGGGCAGAACCTTGCTGGAGTTGCACTGCATGTACGAAATGTGACAGCTATAGAGGAGGCAACATGGAAAGGACCAGCCTTGGGACAGTCCTTCCCAAGTAGCCTGCAGAGCAGGGTGAAGCTCACTGCCCTCCTCAATCCCTCCCTCCCACCTGCTGAGGCTCCGAGCCAAACCTGCATCCGCGGGAGCTCCAACAGTCGAGGCTCCTGTGCAGTCGGCACACCCAGACCTCCAGACCCATCGCTTTTTTGGCAGCTCTGCACTGCCAGAGCTCACAGCTGCCTGGTTCCAGGTAAATCCCAGTTACATGGGCTCTGCTGTGAGTCCTCACCCACCAAACCAGCCCCACCAGGAAGCAAAGACCCAAGTCAGAGCCTGAGGAGGCTCCCAGCACCTTCATGTGCCACTGGCTCTGCCTCCAGGCATGCCCAAGCCTTCCCCCATGGCCCAGCTCTGCTTCTGGCCCAGCCTGGCCTGGGTCCCAAAGCACTTTCATGCAGGCTTTTGCTTTAACCTATGCAAAAAACCCCACGCTACAGGGTTGCTTCCAGCTCCATTAACATAAATAGATGCAAACCATAATTCAAAGTGAGTTCAAAACATCCACTCTAAAACCTTGAAATTTGCCTAAATCAGTTTAAACACTCTCAGTCCCCATGCTTGGAGCTTCTCTGCAAAGGGAAGGCACTTCCATCATCCTGGGTCAATGCCATCCCTAGAGTAGCCCAGTTCAGCAACGCCAGTGCTCCCAGGAGCCACAGGGCACTCATGCCAGCCTGAAATCATGCACAACCCACAGCTCAGCCATGCTCACAGGGCACAGCTCAGGTTCTGCTCACACCGGTGGAGGGGAAGAACCAGTTCTTGAAGACCCCAAGACCCCTCTCTGGTGATGGCTGTGTTAAACACTGCCTGCTTATGTGAGGGACAGCCCAGCCACCAATCCATGGGCTGACAGCCAGGGACACACAACAGATGTGCCCATTTGCATTCTTACTTCCCTTAACCTGAGCTTCTCATCCCATATCCACCAGCACCACTAACACCACCTCCCGCCACCACCAAGCCAAGTAAACTGCTGACATCACCATGGCTTCCTTCACCTAAATTGCCTCAGGAGATCCCACCACTGCTTCCAGCGGGTGCAGCATCCTCCCAGCACATCTGCACAGCCCCCGCTTCCTTCCTCTCAGAACTCTGTTTTGCATCCAACGTGGTTTAACCTCAACCTCTCCTCCACTGATACTGTCTCCACAATGATGCATGTGTGCTGCAGGACAAGTAAAACTAGCAAGCAACCAGTACCCCTCCCTGGGTCCTCCTCTCCAGTCTTTACACACACAGCAAGAAGCTTCCAGGGGCTCTTCAGGGTCAGTGTGATCAAGATCAGAGCTGAGCAGTGCTGGTGAGAAGAGGCAGGGCAGGAACCATCACCAGCCTGGGCACAGGCATCATAATCACCACCACTCTGCTTCAGGATCAGAAACTTCCCACAGCATCAGGCAGAGATACAGTTGCACCCAAGCCGCAGACACGCGCAGGATGGTATGAGCACACCAGGGTGGCAAAGCACAGGCAGCAAGGAGGGAGAACACCCACAACCTCTGCAAGAACCCTGGAAGATTTTGGAAAGAGAGCTCCTCTGGGAAGAGCTAACCCATCAGTGAAACATCCCCATTGATTCTGAGGGACTTTGGCATTGGAGCTGGTCATACAGGGACCAGTGGGCAAGGCTGAGGGGACGCCTTGCATGGACATGTTGGATATCAACCTGCACTTGGGATGCTCCTTCAGAGCCCAAAAGGGACAGTTTCAACCAGCCCAAAACAAGATGGCCCACAGAGCTCAGCATCACACACTGCGTGCTGGGGGCTATTACTCGTTTTAGGTTTGCTGAGCTCTAACTAACAGCTCTATTTCCCCCTTAATCGGTGCAACTGCCTTCAGCCCTACTCCTAGAGCCCTGTTGCCATGGTTACCCCACACAAGACCCAGAAAGTGAGATGTATTTTTAGCATTGCCAAAATCCACATCTCCAGCAGAGCCGCTGTGGACAGAGGTCTTCTTGTTCCACCACATGGGCATTAAGGCCACTCAGTGGGATTAAAAAGTGGGAAATTCAAAACCGATTAAAGGAGAGGCCCATGGCACAGGGTAATGGGGGGACAGGGCTTCCCTCCACCGCCCAGGGGCAGAACCAGGGCATGGCTGAGGCCATGGTCTCATCAGGACCACAGGACACAGTGGGAGAGCTGAGATGACAGTGCTGTGATGGATGGACATGGGACAGCAAGGAGGAGCTGCTTGGAGTGCAAGGAGCTGCGCCTTGGGATACTCAAGAGTTTAAGGTGCAGGGCTGGGAACAGAACAACATAGGTGACATTATGGTGGTGTTCCTGAAATAGACCATCTGATCTGGCCAAAGTAGTTGAGACCTCCAGACAACCAGAAGAAGCTTCACATTTGCAGATCCTGGTTCTCACAGCGGGCTTGAGCAACCTCAGTACCTGCTGCAGGAACACCACAGCAGGTCTTAAGCAAGCCAGAGGGTTCTGGAGGGCCCTGACAACAGCTTCCTGACACAGGAAAGCAAGGAGAGGAGACACTCCACTGGGCCTAGAACTTACAAACAAGGAATCACTGGTACCGGATGCAAAGGTCATGAGCAGCCTTGGCTGCAGTGACAATGAGATGGTGAAGTTCAGCATCTCAAGGTGGGGGAACAGGACAACAAGCCTACAGGTCACAGCACTGGACTACAGGAGAACCAACACTTGCCTGCTTAGGGACATGCTTGGAGGAATCTCATGCGACACAGTTCTGGAGAGAACAGCAGTCCACGATACCCAGTTGATTGTAATGGATCATGTCTTCCAAGCTCAAGAATGATCCATCTCCACTTCCTGGAAAGCAAACAGTAGTGGCAGGGGGGCTGCATGGATGAGCAAGTAGCTCCTGACTGAACTCTGACACTAAAAGAAGGAACATAAACGATGGGAGCAAGGGCAGGCAAGCCAGGAGGAACATCAAGTCACTGAGTCTTTCTCAAAGGGTTCCGCTGCCACTCGGAAGTATCAACAGGCTGGAGAAATGGGCCAACAAGAATCCCACAAAGCTTACCAAGGATAAACATCAAGTCCTCCAGCTGCCCCTTCCCTGCACCCACACCAGTGCTGCTGAGCTCAGGTCCTCAGTCACCAGAACACCACGGTACAACCCCAGTATGTAGCCTCTTGTCTGTGCAGCTTCTTGAACTGATTCAACATAGGAGGAGAGTCAGAGTAAAGGTATGAACAGAGAAGGGCAGTTCAGCAACCACAGCCTCTGTCTGCTCCTCAGGAGCTTTCACAAAGGAAGTAGAAGCAGAGGAGCAGAGGAGCAGGTCCCTGCAGCAGTCAAATCTCCAAACCTGCATTTGCAGCCTACAGACATGATATTGGCTACACAAACTGGTATAAAAGTATTTCCTCCTGATGGTTCTTTAGGGAAGAGTCCATCATCTACAACACCCCATACAGGTGGTGGGGAGCACTGATGGAGCAGTGGACCCAGAAAGCTGCCTGTGTACCTTGCACAAGTGATACTTCACTGTTCATGGCCAGTTGACAGGTAAACCCTAAGGTACAGAGATCTCAATCCAAAAACCACCTCAGTTCCACTGCACCTTACCCTCCTCCAAGAGAAAGACTCTACTCCACACCAGATCTCTCAACTCCAGGGGAAAAAAAAAAGACACCTGAACTCAGCCAGAAGGAAATACTAGGAAGAAAATCGAAAGTATAGCAAGAATTAACAATAGTTTACCTGAGCTCAGCAAGTGGACCATGGGGAGGGAAAGCTGCAGGAGCTCATGCTGCTGCAGGAAGTGTCTCACAGAAAAGGACAACTTCAATAGCAGCTGCTGAGTTGTGAACACTCGAAGAGCCTGACCCAGGTTCCTGCAAGGACCCATCAAGAAGAGAGGGCACAATGGAACGGAGGCCACAGAGTCGGCTTTGTTACCCCAGTCCCACCCTCCCAGGAGCTGCCAGGCAGAGGTGGAAGACCACCATTCACCTTCAGTACATGTGGAATGGTCAAGCCCAGCCTGACTTCTGATCAGAAGCTATACTCTGACTCAGGTATGGGCCTGCTGAGACAGACTGAGAGCACAGTAGGTCATGTCTCACAGCCCATCCTGCATTCCCTCTTAGCAAGGTACAGAAGGTGCCAGCTGCTGCCCCTCATTCCAGCTCTTCTGGGTATGCAGAAGGCAAACACACAACCATCACACCTCTACAGAAAAGCATGACCTGCTGACAGTCATCTCTCCTGAGCCATGTGACCCCCACAGCAGCAGCTCTCAGTACCCTGTCCTCTTGATCTGCACCATCCAGCCCTGCCCAACCATCCTGGCTGCCACAGTGGTGTTTCCTCATGAACACACCACGGACATGAGGAAAACCTCTAAAAAACCCTAAAGAAAATACACTAGGGGTGAAAATGCCTAGGAGGACACTTTCTGGTTTAGAGAGCAGATGTGTTTGACAGCCCCTGGGGTCTTGACAACTTACATCGACTAGAGAAAGGAAAAGTTTGGAGAGGCACCCAGCAAGCTGCACATCAAATGGCATCATAAAAATTAAGCCAGCAGCAAAGTCCAAGAATACTGCTAATGCTCTTCTGATCACCCCTACAGACATTTGTAAGGAGGACCATAACCATTCCTGGCTGAAGCTGGATTCTGCCAGCACTTCTCCATGGGCACTGCACATCTGGAAAGATGCCTTCCCAAAATCATCTGCACAACTCGCTGCAGAAGCCTGCCAGCAGCTATGCTCCTGCTGTCCCATCTTTTTCATGAGCACATGAGTAATTACTGAGCACTCAGGCTACTAAGACTGATTAGAGCAAAACAAACCGATTTTGTTACAAGGCAATGACCCGACCTTGTTAATGAGGTGAGTAACTCACTAACAGGATTTTGCTCTTCAACAGTGATGTCTTTCATTACATCTCAAGCTGATTTATAAAGGAGCTAGAAACCCATTTTGCATAGGAGTAAACCCAAGCCAACGTCTGCATACCCAGAGCACTGCTCCCTGAGAAGCAACCCGTATTGATGCTGTGAGCATGGAGAAACACCACCCAGCCCAGCCAGGAGCAATAACTGGAGGTGCTGGTGCATGAAGCAGTCTCTTCCCTGTGTTGCTTCAAAGCAGGCATCAGAACAAGCAGGTACATCCCAGCAAAGGCAGATCCCTGACAGACCTGCACAGCGGGTTTCTTCTTCCTCAGTAATAAACTCATATCTTGCTCCTTCCTTTTGAATGAAGAGAACACTAGACACCTAAACTCACCATAAAACCTCACAGAAGTTAGAGATTTTGCCATCCTGTGACATTATTAGCCCCAAGAAACACCCTGTTGAGCCAACCAGCAGCTCCCAAAACCTCTCTCACATCTCTCCTCTTAATAGACCTCACTCACCAAATAAGAGCTACCAGTTGCCTTGGAGTCAGTCCCAACCTCCTGCATGAGGGACCAGCACACTGACAGCTTCAAAGCTAAGCCAAGGTTTTCTTCTGTGCTCGCAACACAGGGACAAAAAAGACCTCAATACCCTGCTGCCATCTAAGACACACACACAGAGTCCCCACACTCCGCTTTCTCTCTGACCTGCAGCTGAAGGCTCCCAGCACCAGCTAATCACTAACTAACAAGGTCATACAGCTCTGCTCTGGGAAGTAAAACCAGTTCTCCCCATGTCCCATATGAGAAAAAACCTGCACAAAAGGAGATGACTCTGTGGTCCCCATAGGCTATTGGCATGTCTGGAGCTTAGTCACCTGCACATGTGCATGGCACTGTAGGGTTGCACCAAGCAGGGCACGGTGCATACCTACACCTGCTGTGAAGTTATGGGGAGGTTTGTGTGCATGTGCCTTAAAGCCCCAACCAAGCCTAACACAGCTTATAAGCAGTACTGATACATTCAGCTTATGACTCCAAAATGCATTGAAGATATTAGTCCAGTTTCCACTCTGTACTCTACTGTTAGAAAGGGATATTTTTGCAGCAGAACAGCAGAAGAAGAGGTCCAATCAAAGAAGCTAGAGGGCAACTGTGCTCTTCTCATTTTAATGACACACCAGTAGAGGCAGAGCGGAACTTGCAAGTGAAAGAAGCAGAACATCTGAGAGACTTGTGGGGTCTCCTGTCCTATGTGTACATTCTTAGCACTCTGCAAGACATTAAACACAAGTCAGGCAGCTGCCCCACCGGATTCTTACCTTTTGCAGGCTCACCCGTGTGGAAAGCAATCCAGGGATCACTTTGGATGCTCTGAGAGGCAGTCACCCTCTGCCACAGCTGAATGCTGTACAACACCAGCACTGAGGGCCTTGAGGTTATGCTGTCCCCAGTTGCCTCCTGTAACCATAAAAAGAGCAAGAGCTGGGGTCTATACTGCAAACATCACATCACACATGCCCAGAACCAAGCTGGGTACCGGCACCAGGGCACTCAGAGGGTGTTCCTCCAGGTGCTCTGTAACCCACAGGAGAGGGACAAGTCCTCAGTGAGACAGGCAGGTTGCTGACTCTCATCTGGGAGAGGGCTTACAAATACTGAGCCCAAAGCACCCAGAACAGGGACAGCACAGACACTACATGCCCAGGAAGCTAAAGAAACAACAAGGGAAGAGACGAAAGCTCAGTGACAGCCACACTGATATACCCAGAGCAACTCTACATCTGCCAGCACAGCAGGACCAGACCCCCGTGGCCATTGCCCCTACCAATTGGAGCAGCATCAGAGGAGCCCCAGGGACCACAGGGCTCAGGACCAAGCACTACTCAGACTCCATCATTTTCACATTTTGTTTTTTCTCTCAAGGTGCTTTCAGTCACCAAAATCCTTCTGTAAGCCTGGGAGCCCTTGTGCCTTCTTATCTCTCCATGAGCTTCACAGCCCATAAGGAAAACAACATTGTTAAATTCTCCTGGTTCCCCTTCTCATGTGGACACAGGACCCAGGATCTCCACTCCACCCCAAGCCTTGTTTCACACTAAATGAGCTCTGACAGACATACAAAAAAAGACCACATCAGCCACTCTGCTTCAGAGCTAGAGCTCACCATTTCTCAGCATGGAATATTACACTTCCTACATGTAGCCAACACAGAAAAAGCTTTCAAAGGTCAAAAAGACAAAGCCATCAATGTATCACAAGAAGTAACTTCCTATTAAAGCTCTGGACAACCTGGGTTCTCTACCAGGAGCAAGGTATGCTGGAGCACTGGCAGGTAACTCAGCATCACCATAGCAGCCTGAGATACCACCAAACATTATCACTCCAAGGGGGACCCAAGCACGAGACTATCAGTGGCACAACCCACCTGCCTATGCCGGGGCAGAGTGGACCCTCACTCTCACACCAGATACCCTATGGGAACTATCCTGGAGTAAGGTCACCCATAGGGTGATCCCAGCTGGCTGTATTCCAACCCCTGCCCTCAGAGACAACATGCAGCTGACCAAGCTTGGCTTGAAGGGCATCAGAGCACCCAGAACAGTGCCAGCCCTTCCTGCAGGGAGGGAGAGGAGCAGCAAGGCAGACACATGTCCCCAGCCACAGAGGCGCCTCTCCCACACAGCGGCCAAAGGGGAGCAGAGACCACAGGAACTGGTTCCACTCCAGCAAAAGCACCCATCACGCCCCATAACTCAGAACAAATCAGTGCCACCAAAATGGCTCCACTGTTCCCGAGCTCCATGCTCATCCTCCATCTACACAGCCTTTCTTCTTGTCTTTTAGCATCCCAAAAGCCAAGCAGTGTCCTGGTTCTCAGTGGGAGGACATGATTTGGGTCAGAATGAGCCAATACAGATAACTGAGTGGGTTTGAGATAACCACATAAAATAGTGGGAGAATCCAGCAGCATTTACAGAGCAGATGGGCACGGAGATGCAGGAAAGCAGCAGCAGGGGCTGCCCAGCGCCAGGAGCTGCAGGGGCTGGCACATGTTCCTGCCTGCCTTAGGGCCTACAGCCCCCAGCAAACAGCATGTGGAATTTCAGAGAGCCTCAGCAGGACACAGCACCACTCACCTGCCACCACTGACTAGAGAGACATCATCTAACATCTCGGACTTAAAGCAGGGAAAGACATGAAGCAAGTCAGAAGGGAAAGGCAAGAACAGCCTGGAAAGGATGCAGGCTGTGAGGAGGAGGAGGAGGAATTCCACCTCAACCTGAGCGCCGCTCCAGGCCTCACTGTCTCAGACATCAAGCTCAGACCTGGGCTGGGGAAGCAGCCAACACACATTTCCCCTTCTGGGAGAGACACAAGCACCCAGGAGTGGTAGCTGCTGCACCCAAAGAGACACCAGTCATGTCCCAAAGAGTATCCCTGCACCCTCAGCAGCTCCCACTGCCTGGAGCCAGGATGGACAGACGGGAACAGATGGATGGGACTCTTGGTTATGCTTTGACTCAGCTCCTCACTACAACCAACATCCCTTGCAGGTCTAGTTCCAAGCACTGCCTGGGTTTCCGCAGCCACGGGTCCTCTGCCCCAGCCCTGCACTTCTCCCTGCAATTCCCAAAGTTAATGATGCACAAAGGAGAATTACTGTGGCTGAGCTCTGCTAATGAACATTTGCCCTCTAAAACAAATTAATCCTTAAAGCTAACAAGAATATTGTTTGCTTGCAAGTTATAACCTGATGGAGGTAAAGGGCTGGCAGTTAAATGACCCCTTGCCATAATGATGCCACCCCAAGGATAACAATCACCCCTTTCTGAGCACTGCTTTAATTAGCCTGTAGGAACAGGAACAGACACAATCCACTGTCACCAAGCTCTCACCCAGATGAGCGTCAAAAGCTCAACTTGCTCCCCACTAACATCCCAGATGTCACTTTGGGAAAGTTATGATGGCTTCTTGCACTGCACAGGGCAGGAGATGCCTCTGTCCCAAAGAAAAGCTTCTCCAGAAAGAGAAACCACAATTTCATCACTTTCCTTGCACAGGCTCTGGCCCTTCTGCAGCATGGAGCAACCTCACCAGAAGCATTTGCCATCCCTCCAGCTCCAGTCCCCTCTCCCTGCACTGGAAAAGACCATCTGAAACCAACACTGCTCCAGAGCACAAACACAAAGGGAGCAGAGGTGCCCTGGTTCTGGGACGTATTTGAACAGTTGTTGTTGGCATCAAAATAGATGTGGAATTTTGCTTAGCAGAAGGAGAGAAGAAAGAACTTAAGGTAATTCATGTGATTACACTAAGAAATACCAAGTTCTTCACACTTTAGATGAGACAAGTAACTTAATATATATATATATTACACAATATAAATTATATATATATTATCCAAGACCACCTTTGATGGGGTGAAAGCTGAAAAGGGCAACTTCCAGGTCCCTGGGGACAGGCTGGGATAGGAAATTTCCCACCTCAGGGCACTACATTTTAGGGAAGAAAATTGGCTACTCAGCAAGTTCTGAACTCCTCAAAATGCAGGATGACTTCCAGGGCCCACATGGGAGTTCTTGGCACCGCAGGAAAATTAATAGAGGCAAGTAAAGCAGAGCAGCCACACCCAGAGGATGATAGCATCAGGGGAAGCCCGGGTTTGAGATGAACAAAGCAGCTTTCCTTGGCTTTAATTACTTCTAGAGTTACTATCTGGCAGGTGAAATATTTACAATAAAGGAAGACAAACAGCTCCCTTCCTATTTTACTGCTGTGATTGTCAGCTGCAAGCAGGAAAAAGTACCTGTAGGGGAAAGATAGGGAGGATCAGTGAGATGCTCCTGAGCACCATACTGTGCCCAGGAGCATCTCTTCCCCTTCCAAAACCCCTTTTCAAGGGGAACATGCAAAAAAGCTGAGTATGAGACAGATGCAAATTGGTCCTTCGCTCACACACCTTGCAGTGTGCAAACATGCATCCAGCGAACCCAAGGACCAGATGGAGATTCACAGAATCAGACTGGTTTGGGTTGGAAAGGACCTTCAAGCTCATCCAGTTCCAAGCCCCTGCCACAGGCAGGGATACCTTCCACTAGATCAGTCTGCTCCACACTCCGTCTAACCTGGACTCAGGTTGATGGATAAGATTGATCACCCCCACATTTGAGCATCCTGCTGGCTCTTGGCCTAAAGGAAACAAAGTCCAGCATTTGCCCTCTCGGTCTTATCTGCTTAAAAAGACACATAACTTCTTAGAACCATAGAATCAACCAGGTTGGAAAAGACCTTTAAGATCATGAAGTCTAACTGTTCTGCCAGCACTGCCAAGGCCACCACTAAACCATGTCACTGAGGGCCTCATCTACACAGTTTGTGAACACTTCCAGGGACGGTGATTCCACCACTGCCCTGGGCAGCCTGTTCCAATGCCTAACCACCCTTTGGGGAAAGCATTGTTCCTAATATCCAGTCTAACCCTCCCCTGGTGCAGCTTGAGGCCATCTCCTCTTGTCCTACCCCTTGTTCCTTGGGAGAGGAGACCAGCCACCTCCTGGCTCCATCCTCCTTTCAGGTAGTTGTAGAGAGCGATAAGATCCCCCCTGTGTCTTCTCCAGACTAAACCCCCCCCAGTTCCCTCAGCCATTCCTCATCACACTTGTGCTCCAGACCCTTCACCAGCTCCATTGCCCTTCTCTGGACGCTCTCCAGCACCTCAATGTCTCTCTTCCAATGAGGTTCATGTTCAAGAAAATGCCTTTCTAGGAACACATCCCAACACACCGAATTTTTCAGAGAGCCATTTCTGTTGGTTTCACTGGTGGAATTTAAATGCCATCCACATGACAACTTTCCCCACCCCCCCCGTTCTCAGACAAACCTGAGGAACTCCAGCTTGCAGCAACAAAATAGGAAAATAAGCTCCAGGAGGATAAGAGAGCTCAGAGGTGCTCCACTCCGTCAGGACCTGCTTGCAGGAGCCAGGCCACCAGCCAGGATGCTGGGAAGGAAACTGCACTCCTGGATCTCACATTTTCTATGGAAATCTCAGAAGACAAGGAAAAAAGCCCCAGGAATGGGATTAACCTGCAGACGAGGAAACTACAGGCACACAGCACAGCACCGGGGTGGCTGCAAGAACCGGTTCAGCCGAGCAAAGCTCTGAAACCAGCTAAAGAGACAACGGAACCTCCCTTCGGAGCGAAGCCCCGGGCACAGGGGAAGGCGTCGGCGGCGGAGCAGAGCCCGCCCCTCACCGCGCTCTCGGGGCGGCCCAGCCGGTCGGCGCTTTTCGCGCGGAAGGGCTGAAAAACAGCATTGCAAGAGCATGAAGTAATCCCACCCCGCAGCTCGCCTTTGCCCAGTGCAAGGGAAGAAGGGAAGGGAGAGGAGAGGAAAACAAGAAAGCCAAGGAGAGCGCACTGCAACTCCCGACAGCCGGGAGCCACCGAGGAAGGAGGGG
>JANRGW010006561.1:0-16462 GCA_024733675.1 Psilopsiagon aymara
GGGCACCCTGTGCCAGCGCCTCAGCACCCTCACAGTAAAGAACTTCTTCCTTATCTCCAACCTGAACTTCCCCTGTTGCAGTTTGAACCCATAACCCCTTGTCCTATCACTGCAGTCCCTAATGAAGAGTCTCTCCTTTGGGGCACTTTTTAACCCAACCTTTTAAATACATCTCTAAAAGCAGGGAAATTAGGGAAGAAAGGGAGAAATGGCAGTTTTTCTTTTCTTTTTTTTCATCTTTATTTTCCTTTGGAAACTGCTGGGGGAATTAAGATCCACAGGATATACTCACCCATGATGCTGGAGCTAAGCTCCTTACCTGTCAGAACTTCTAAATTAGAACCTGATCCACATCCACTTGTGCCCCATGGAACTGCCCTGCAAGTGGCCATGGTTCTGGTACATGTGATGGGTTTGAGTGTGAGGACCTGGCAGAGTCCCAGCCAGGCAGGAGGAGAGAGCATCTCACCCAGCTCAGGATGAAGGTCAGACATTGAGGCTGCAGCTGCAACCACCCAGCTGCATCATTGTCATCTCCTGGAAAAGGCCACCTCTGTGTTCACCTTGACAAGAGCCTTGACATCCTGTAACACCAGCAAGGACAAACTGGCTTTGCCACTCATCTCTATGGAGGTTATTCTTGCTCGCTGGCAGAGAGGCACAGGGAACAGATAGAATCATAGAATTGTTTGAGTTGGAAAGGAGCTTAAGATCATCCAGTGTTAACCCCTTGCCATGGGCAAGGATGCCCCATGTCACCCAAGGCTCTGTCCAACCTGGCCTTGAACACTGCCAAAGATGGGGCATTCACCACTTCTTTGGGCAGCCCATTCCAGTGCCTCACCACCCTCACAGTAAAGAACTTCGTCCTTATATCTAGCCTGAACTTCCCTGTTTCAGTTTAATCCCATTGCCCTTTGTCCTATCACTACAGTCCCTGATGAAGAGGAAGCATTCTCTGCAGCCGGTTGTGTCATATTAATGGGAGCAGGATCATTTAAGCTTGGATAAAACCCACAACTTAATCCATTTGTTTTTGCCTTTTTGGTGGTGGTGGCGCTTGTCAGGGCTGCCTGTTCCAGATGATGAATGGTTCTGTTTCAGGCCGATCCGCTTCTTTGAGCACTGTGGTGGTTTCAAGTCTTCATGCAAAAGAGGAGCCTTGGCCATTTTTCACTCCGAGGGATGAGCGACACAGGAATAAATTTTCCTGCTTAAAATGTGCTGGGCCCAGGGTTTCTTGGTGAGGCAGCTTTGACAGCCGTCACTTTGCTGGATGTTTGGTGCTCGGAGTGCTTGGGGTCCTTTTATTGCTTTGTGAAAGATTTAAAGGAAACAAAACCCTGGTGCATTATGACATGGAGTGGGGTCGATACGGCTCTATGCAGGCATCACACACAGGAACATGCTGGGTCCTGAGCCCATTTCTGCTCAGCTCAGTGTAAAGCAGCAGTGGATCAGGTGTAGGAATCCTACAGCAAAGGGAGGTGAGATCAGAGCAGCACCAGATGCACAACTCACCTCATGGATTTAGCATCCCATGACAGTGGGAGGAAGAGATTTTTCCAGGCCTAGTAAAGAACAGCAACACACATGCAATACATACCGAATGCATACAGCTTGCTCTGGCATGTCAGCACACAACTAGAGCTGGATGCATTTAATCCACTGACCTCTGAGGATCCTCATAACATGAGCAAAAGGGAAATGTCTTCATTTAGAGGTTGTAGATTCAGAGTCCCTTTTGCCTGACTTCATTTTCCCCAACACTTGGATCCTTGGCTGCTCTGTGGTTCAGCTTCATGGGAAAAGCAGCATTCCCATTCCATTCCCTCCTGTTTTAAGGACATGCTGGGTAGTAGGAGCTGTTCATCCAACCCCCCTCATGCTAAGCAATGATCTCCTTAGACAAGTTGTCTACTCAGGCACTTTGCAGAAGGAAGACATCTTCTCTTCCATCTCTGAGACTATATAACACCATGACTGACGCAAAACACCTACCATGGCCACCACATTGGCCCATTCCATGGAGATTCTGTAATGGAGGAATGGTGTGAACCATTCTATCAAGGTGTGAACTGCTCTCTGTTAAGGTCTCTTAGACACCAGCTTCATGACGACTGGACTAACTGGGGTAGATAGAGTTCTAATAGAGGTAGATAGAGGTGTAGGGCAGAGCTGGGCAAAGAGTACACAACGACCCCCTATGCAGAAGCAAGGGGAAAAGGGTAGAGAATGCTCTCCAAGAGATGTGGACCCATCAAAACAGATGTCAAGTTGCTCATCTGGCTAAGAGCATATATCTCATAAAGCTGAGAGATGGAGGAACACCGGCAACAGTTCCCAGGCAGGAGATGAGATAACTGCATCTCCCCGGAGACATCTACTCTCTCCAAGGCTGGATGATGGTGGGCTGGGAGCAGGGCTGGCGTGAAACATCCCTGCCCATGGCAGGGGTTGGAACTGAATGATCCTAAGGTTCTTTCCAACCCAAACCATTCTGTGATATATGATTCCATAAGCAGTATTGCTACTGCTGGCACAGCTGGAGGGAGCGATTAAGTCAAGCACTAAGCTAAGACCTGGAAAGTGAAGAGGAGACACACTCAGCTGCAGGTCGGACCTCAAGAGAGCTATATGGGGTGAAAACCAGGGCTTAGGGAAGGATGGAAACCATCAGCTATAAGCAGGGAGTCAGCCCAATTCTCAACAGGGATTGTCCCATGGAGGGGGAGAAAAGGCAATGGAGGATCAATTCGTTCAGCACAGAGGCCTGGCTGGCCCTGAGATGGGCACTGGGGGAACGTGGCTTATAAATGCTGCATGGAGTCCTGCAGGGACAGAGCTTGGTGTCACTTTAAAAAGTAAACATAGGCAGCCTAATGAATGAGTTATATCCCAGACACTCCATTCCAGGAGAGGTATTTAACAGGCACTATTGGATTCTGCGGTATCTCTCTATCTGTAACCAGTGCATTATGACCATTAATGGATTTTTGAGGCTGGATTGATTTTTCATTAATTTGGTAAAAATCTTTTCCCTCTCCCATATAATTCTGTCTTAAAACGCTCCCCCTGACAGACGGATAAGTCACTCACCTCATAATGCAAGTCTGGCTCATAAATCTCAGTGATCTGGTGAGGTGGGGTGTGGGGCAACAGACTGGGCTGGGGGAAGGAGGGGGGAAAGGGGGAACATTCATGAGTCTGGACGGAGCTGCCAGGCAGCTTTCATTGCATGTGGAATAGGGATGGTCCATCAGTGATGGAGTGAGGATGGAGGGTAGGGATACATGGATGTAGACATGCTAGGCTGTGGGAGCTGATCGTCATCCAAGCACAGGCCCCAGAGCCCACCTTGTCTCCTCAGGCCTTGATCTTGCGTTTTCATGTAAACAGGCGAAGTTCAGGTTAGATGTAAGGAAGAAGTTCTTTACTGTGAGGGTGGTGAGGAACTGGCACAGGGTCCCTAGAGAAGTGATGAATGCCTCATCCTTGGTAGTGTTCAAGGCCAGGTTGGGTAGAGCCTTGGGTGACGTGGTCTAGTGTGAGATGTCCCTGTCCATGGCAGGAGGTTGATACTGGATGATATTAAGGTCCTTTCCAACCCAAACCATTCTATGATTCACATGTAGGACAGTGCTGTGGTGCACTGGGACCCCCTCAGGAACCCCATGTGACTAGAGCAGACAGTGAGCGTAATCCATGTTGTCCCCAGACTTTGCACCCTTTGGAAGGTGCTGTACAAAGCTCATGGCACGACATTGTATGTAGCCCAGGAAATCCTGGTTAAAAGCTCTGTATGGCTGAGGGTTAAGGCCTCCTGTGTGGTTTCAACTGCTTTGTAGAGAGGCAGCCTTCATCCAAGGTTTGTTCCTTCCAAAAGCTGTATCCTACCCACAAAAAGTTAGTCAAGCAGTGAAGAAGCAGCAGGACTGTTTCCCTTGAGGGTATCTGAAAAACCATAGAACACTGGGTGAGACTGGATCCATCCTGTGACATTCAGGGTGCCCCAAAGTGAGGGCAGGATGGATTTGTCTCTATCCTAGTACACCCAGAAAGATGCCTTCTCTAGAAAGTGAATCACATCCTCCCGTTAGTGGCCCACGGCTGTTGGATTAGAGGAGCAAAGCCTTGCAGAGTAAACACCCCTGAGGGATCTTCACCCAACCAAGCAAAGGTCTCCTCTCTGCATCACTAGGGAGGGAGATGGGGTGCAGAATAGCCTGCTTGTGAGCACTAAGTAGTCATCAAGATGTCTCTGCTCACATAGAAACAGGCATGATGAGGAGGAGTAAGGAGCAAGGACAGAGTCAGTAACCTTTGCTGTGCAGAGTGAGGGTGTTTTTGGAGCTAACTGGGGACGGGAATCCCAGACCTGCCTCTGCTAAAAGGACATCACCCACATCAGCGTTACACAGATGTGCACACAGACTCCCCTCCACCAAATACATGTGCGCAACAGCATCATGCGCTGGGGCAAGGAGGAAGCTGGCATCAGAGGCTACAGTGGGAAGCCAGGACATCTCAGAAGGAAGCAAAGCAGTTGATGTGCTCTTCTGAATCCACTGCCCCCTTCATGATCCCCCACAAATTACCATGACTGCAGGAAAGTGTGAGAGGCCCACTTGAACTCATGCTATTGGATTTTGCTGCAGCTCTTGCTCCTGCTACGTAACAAGTGCATTATCACTATTAATGGATTTTTGAGGCTGAATTGATTTTGCATTAATTTGGCCCAAAAAAGGGAAAATCTTTTCTTTCTCCCCCACCTCTTCATAATTCTGTCTTTAAAAGCAGATTGAGACATCCCTTCTTGCCTCTTGCAGGTAGGAAACGCTGCTCTGTCCCTGATCAACAGTGCTCTGATGGGGGGCCACAGCTCCACTTGCAGCAGGGTATTGTCAGAGTCATAGAATGGTTTGGGTTGAAAGGGGCCTTAAAGCTCATCCACTTCCAACCCCCTGCCATGGACAGGGAAAACTACTAGAGCAGGTTGCTCCAAGCCCCATCCAACCTGGCCTTGAACACTGCCAAGGATGGGGCAGACATATATCTAACCCCATGGTTCTCCATGTTTCTAAACTGAGCCCGGAACACCAGAATCCAGGGCAGAAAAGGAAAGAGACATGCTGTGGAGAAGAAAGGCAGATCCAGGAGCTGAGTTCACCTCTCCCAAGCAACATCTAGCACCATCATGGCCTCTCTGTCCTGCAGACTCAGGATGTGCTAGTCCAGTCCCACTTTCTGGTGACCAAGAAAAGGGACAGAAGAGGATCTCACTTGTTCTCCCAGAGCAGAGCTTTTTCTATATCCACTATGCCTACAATAACATCCTTGGAACAAAGGGCCTTGTTAGCACCAATAGCCTCTTAATCCTGGAGCAGAACTTGTTAGACGCATGGCATCAGTGACTTTTGGTCATATCCAGCCTAGCAGGGTCATGGACCACACTGCAAATGAATTATATTTTCTAAGAGGCTGCAAACTGTGTTTCAAGCACCATTTCTGAGGACGTTTCCTTACTGGGGAACACCATTACAGGACACCATGAAGCAGAAATAAGCCTGGGTCATAAGAAAAGTCAGGAAATCAGGCACAGGATTCAGTTTTTCTCCCTTACAGAACTGCAAATGAACATGATTCTTTATTCAAATGGCCCATCTGAAGTAGGTGTGTGATGTTTCCTAAGAAAAGCTTCTGCTTGCTTCTTGATAATCTTCCAATTGCTTATTAAAACCCATGCTTAATGAAAATTAACAAGCAAATAATCAATAGCCAACGCAGGTCACCTAGGAATAGATAAGCTTCAAGAAGCCCTTGGGGACCAGTGTATTTACTAAGCAGACAATTACAGGGGTAATGACTATGGGGGCAATTTAACATTAATAAGATGTGATTGCACACTGAGGAAGTGCAAAGTGATGAGCAGAATAACATGGTGTTGTGGGCAGGCATTTGGGAAACATGTTTTAACCTGGGCATACCCCTGAAGGGTCAGTAATGAAGATCTTCATCAATGTGACAATTAAAAGATAACTTTGAATTTTCAGAGAGTTTGTTTGGAATCATAGAATCCAAAGGTAATGGAGGCTGGAAGGGAACATCTGACAACCTCCTCTCCAAATCTGCTTAAAGCATGCTCAAGGCCAGGTTGGATGGAGCCTTGGGTGACATTTTCTAGTGTGAGGTGTCCCTGCCCATGGCAGGGGATTGGACAGGGATGACCTTAAGGTCCTTTCCAGCCCAAACCATTCTATGATTCTATATCAATGCTGAAGGGAGATTAATTTTCAGAGTTAGAAGAGGATGCTCAGGACCTTCTCCAGTTGAGGTCTGGATAGCTCCAAGGATGGAGATCCCACACCTTATCCGACTCCCTAGTATAACACCTGATCATCTTTGTGCATAATTTTATCTCAGTATCCAGTCAAAATCTCCTCTACTGTAATGTCCACCTCTCGCCTCTCATCCTGTGACTGTGCATCTCCAAGAAGAACCTGGGTCCAACTTCTCTCTAACCTCTCTGGACAGTTTATATTCATTTCTTTATGTTACATACAGTGTTTAGTCCAAACCATTCTCTAACTTCCTCATGCTTTTCCTTGGCACATTTATAGAAACCAGACATAACTTCTGTTACATCACTCTTTGCTGATCAACCAAGCCAAAATCTTCTTGCTTACTCCTTACAGTTGTGTTGCTCATTCCCCTGGCCCTGCCTCATCCTTCTGTCCTAGTTCTGTACAGCTCTGCCATAGATCTCAGCCAAAAGCGTTTTTTACTGACCAATTCTAAGAAATATCCCTGCCATTTTATATATTATAGTCACCTTCACCTTTCTTCATGGTCACACGTAGTGACATCTCACAGCATCAAATTACTGACTCCAGCTTTCCCTTTTTCTCTTTCTTTTCCCAGGGTTATAACAAAGAATCTTGTTATAAGTCCGTACATGCATCATCTTGTGCTTTGCATAACTACATTTCATCCAATTTCTCTTATTCCAATCTCTCAAGGTCATCCAGCACTTTCCTGGACATGGGTTTTGCTTCCTAAACTTATATCATCAGCGGATTTCACCAGTGGACTCTTCCTCTTTGGAATGGGGTCATGCATGAAATGATGAAATAAAAGTGGTTCCAAAGAAATCTTCAAGAAACTCTACTGGTTCACTTCCCTTCAGCCTGATACATCCGCTCTCAGCCACTGTTCTCTCACTGTCTGCAAGTTCTTTACCCATCTCGCCGTTCTCATACGGATCTTATCTTCCCCAGCTTCATCTCTAATTATCCATGAGGTGCCACATCACATGCTTTGCTAAATCCAGACAGATGAGACCTACTGCATTCTGCTTTCCCTGGAAAATCCGTTATCCAAGGAAGATCTCAAGAGAGAAGGACACTACCTGTCTTTAATAAATGTATTTCCTTTCATTTATCATTTGACTCAGGTCTTCAATAAGTGGCTCCTCGCATGCCCCTGAGACCAGGCTAACAGCCCTGTAATTGCCCAATTTAGTGTATTCTTAAGCCAGCAACTACATCTGCCAGTCTCCAATCAAATGGTTCCACTCAGGCTCACAATCTCGCTACTCAGCTTGTGCTGTTTCCTATTTTCAGCTCTTCTAGGATTCTGGCTGGAGCGTAGTCGATCCCAATATGCTTTTGGTGTATAGGTGGAGTTTCACGTGGTATAACCTGGGTGGGTTTCTGGGAGTGGTGTCTCTCCTGGACTTTATGGAAGACATGACCTCAACTCCCAGACATATCTCCGTCCTTCTTGGATGGGGATTGGAATAGGAACTCTGAGTCCTGGGCTGGAAATCACTGCAAGTATTGATGGATCTATGTACATAGAGAGGCATACGGCATCTGCACGGATTGTTGCCACATCAGAGAAGAGATCCAGGCACGCTGTGGAGGAAAGAGCCTTGGGACCTGTGGGCTGCCCCATCTGGAGAAGACCAGAGTAAGTAGAGAAGCTCCTTTTCGGTAGCTCTGCTATAATTGGCTGTGATGGTTGATGTCACCGTCTCTGAGCATTTCTGCCTTCTCTGCCAGCCCTCCCATTGCTATTCATCTTCAGTGCCACCTGCCTGCACTGAATGGAGGTGGATGGGTTGCAGACAAGGCCTTCTTGAGTGTTCTTCCTGCTGCATTTATCCTTGCTTCTTTGCTAGTGTGGCTTTGCATGATTTCTGCTTTCATAGGGTGATACCGGTTGCTTTCACCATGTCAAAGACTGATAATGATGAGGGGCAGGTAACACAAACCCCAAACAAACTGAGCTTCCCTGCAGCACATCCCCCAAGTAAGAGGCCATCAAAGGAGGCATCAGTGACATGTTTGTGTCACCTCAATGTGGCAGAGCACCTTCATGTCTCCCTTTTCCTCCTCACAGACAGCTCATTAAAGCTGAAAGCATTGAAGAGTGATCAGCCATGGAGTCAGTAAGCTCTCAATCAGTCCTCTGAGTCTGGCTTTGATCAGGAGAAACCAAAGATCTGACTGTGTGAAGGCTGTTTTCTAGTTGGGTTCTGGTTACTTGGGAAAATAGCCTATAATCCCCAGAAAATAGGGCTGGGACGGGCACTGTAAGGTCATGGAGTCATTCCGTATCCTCAGGGTAGGAGTAGCAAGACCCAATTTGCTCTTGGGAGGTGTTTCTCCTGACCTGGTCCTGAACTCTTCTAGTGTTTGAGATCCCTCTCATACCCAGACATTGCTTCACTCTTCCCAGTTAGCGAGCTTTGCCTAATGTCTTAATCTTGCTGCTTCGACTTCTGAACCTGCCCACCAGGGACACAGGGAGCAAACTAATCCCTCCCTCTTGCTGCTTTGTTTGTTTGATTTGAAGGCAGTCTTTCTTAGCAAGAAACATCCCTAATTCTTGCAGTATTTCCCTTTGGTTCCTGCCCTGTAACTCCCTGATCATCTTCTCTTGTCTCCAAACTTAACTACTTTTGCCCCAGACTGGACACTCCATCAGTATCCTCAGCAGTTGGGCATTTCCTACAAGCATACCTACGTTATCACAGAGATGTTGGTTGATATTGGAGATATGGAGGCTTGTACCTGTGTGAGAGTTAAACTCTTATGTGAAGATATTAATCTAAAGCAGAAACACTTCTGCTTTATAGACTTTTCTTATCTCAGGTATAAATGTACAGTTTCAACCTCCGTTCAGCAGATTTCTTCAACAGCATCCCCTGATTCGCAGCTTTCCTTGGGATATGACAAGGATATGTTGGGTTTTGGGCTCCTGATGCCAGAGCGGGGTTAGAGAGTTCACTTTCTTCTACCCTGGATCTGCTGCCCTCAGATAGATTCAAAACTAGCTGTGAAAAACAGGGAAACAAACCTCTCGGAAGAGAAGGGAGGAGATGTCTGCAACACTTGCAGTGGCCTGACAGCCAGGAAACCCACCCCATTGCTAGGAGATGAAGTCACTGGAATACAAGCATGGAAGAGAAGGCCAGGAGGTAGTCATTTGGGAACTGCACATTTCTTGAACACAAGAACAACCCACGCTTGGGAAACCAGCTGTGACCTGAGTCATCTCCTTATTCCATTTGTGGAGTTACACTAAGTGATGCAAATGCTGGTCCATAACAAATGGAAATCAATAAATAAGTCAGGTCTTATCTAGCAGAGGGATGAGAGAAATGCCTCCCAAAAACTTTCTGTATCCTTCTTTACACCTGCCCACCTCAGCTGGGTTCTTTAATAAGCAGCATTAGCGTTGTGAGTGATGATAACTCTGCTGGATGCAAAGCCAGGAGTCATCCTGACTCCAAAAACAAATGTTTGGAGATCTACCAGATTTGGTCCCTAAGTCTCACTGGGTTGCATTTATTGGAATATGAAGACAATGGCTGTTCATAGAATCACAAAATAGTTAAGGTTGGAAAGGACCTTAAGATCACCCAGTTCCAACCCCACTGCCATGGGCAGGGACATCTCATGCTAGACCATATCTCCCAAGGCTCTGTCCAACCTGGCCTTGAACACTGCCAAGGACAAGGCAGCCACGGCTCCTCTGGGCACCCTGTGCCAGGACCTCAGCACCCTCACAGTAATGAACTTTTTCCTTATACCTAACCTGAACTTCCCCTGTTTCAGTCTGAATCCATCACCAATTGTCCTATCACTCCAGTCCCTGACGATGAGTCCCCCTCCAGCATCCTTGTAGCCCCCTTCAGACACTGGAAGCTGCTTTGAGGGCTCCATGCAGCTTCTCTTCTCCAGGCAGAACAGGCCCAAAATTCTCAGCCTGTCTCCATACAGGAGGTGCTCCAGCCCCTGAGCATCCTCGTGGCCTCCCCTGGACTTGTTCCAACAGCTCCATGTCCTTCTTATGTTCAGGTCACCAGAATTGCATGCGGTGCTGCAAGTGGGGTCTCATGAGAGCAGAGTAGAGGGGCAGGATCATCTCCTTTGACCTTGGTCATGCTCCTTTTGATGCAGCCCAGCATAGAGTTGGCATATATACAGTTCAGGCCACCTTTCTAGCTGCCTCAACTAGACATTGATTGCAGAGCATACAAAGAGTTGTTAACTCTCGGCAATTAACTCTTAGACCTGGTAATTCTCATTTTGTCTCCCTGCTGTTCTTAAACTCTCAGCTATGTAGCCCCAGGAGGCACTGGAATAGAGCCCTGAGAGTCTGACAAGCATTGCTGTGATTTTCCAAGTCCTCTTTTCCAACTGTTTGGAGTAAAATCCCACTAGTCAGATGGGAAATAAACATGAAGACTTTCTTCATGCCAAGCTAGTATCAGCAAAACAGTTCTTATCCCTGGTTCAGTCATTAATAGTCAATTGTGGACTTGGGGGCAGAAAAAGAGAACCATAAAACTAAACTGCTACCCAGTGAATATGCATTTCATCTCTTCAGAAACGCCTGGAAGCTCTCACTCTTTGCATCCAGTTGTGGGATTATAACTCACAGCTCTCCTGGCAGCTGGTGCTGTAGCTCCCCATTCATTTTATGGCTGCGAGCATTAACACTCCTGCAGAACATCATGGTAATTTTCTGAAGAGAATGATCATTTTTTTAGTGACTTTCAACAATTCATTATCTGCCTCTTAACAGTTTGCTGGGATGAATGATCACCAGGGAGAGGCCTGGGGCTCTTAGGGAAGCTGATGGTCTAATGGCTGAAGTGGAAAGGGTGAGCAAAGTATATTCTGCATAGTTCTTCATGACACTGCTCTGGTAGCGATGGATTCGGGTTATTATATGCATTGAAAACTACCTATGACATATGTAAGTGAAGTCGTGGTGAGGAAATCTGTATGCAGGTGACAGGAGATCCAAGTCCCTGCTCCTCGCTGGTGGGAGATCAACTCCACATGAGGGCTTACAAAGTCAATTGTTTTGCTTTCTGTTGATGCCAGGCACCTGGGAGGAAAACTGAATGGATAGAGACTTTTTCATGCATATTAGCTCTTGTTTTGAACACATCATTGGTGTACTGCACCTTACCTGGCTAGGAAGTGGACGTCTAGGTGCAGAGGTATCCACACATCTGAGATGTGGTGGCACCGTCAGGAGTCACAGCATTAGAAGTAGTAAAAGTAAGAGGCCTCCTTTCAGATCATAGAATCATGGAATGGTTTGGGTTGGAAGGAACCTTAAAGCTCATCCAGTTCCAACCCCCTGCCATGGGCAGGGACACCTTCTACTACAGGAGGTTGCCCCAACCCGTCCTTGAACACTGCCAGGATGAATTCACATTAAACACCATGGGCAGCTCATGGCATTCAGGTTATCCATAAGAAAGGCCATCACCCATCAGGACCTCACAGAGAGTATAAGCACAAGATGGTCCTGGTGAAATCTCCCCAGAATACCATCCCAGCTTTTAAAACCATGCAGCTTGCAACTCCTGAGTCAAAGACACTCTTGTATTTTATAGAGCCATAGAAACATAGAATAGTTAGGGTTGGAAGAGCCCTTACAATCATCTAGTTCCAACCCCCCTGCCATGGGCAGACCTTTAAGACTTTTTCCCAGCTTAACATATCCAGTTTTAGTTTTTCCTGGTTTTTTTTCACCCTTGTGAAGGTGCAGCACCCACAGCATCCCATGACACAGCTTAACTGTTTGCTGCCTGAAATACCACCTCCACTTCCCTGTTTCATTTCAACCCTGTCGTCTCATTTCATTCAATGTCCCGTAGTCCCTCCACTGGAAAAGGCCATGGGCAGGGGTGGTTACTCCTGAACTACCAAGACAGAACATTGCTGTGAGCTCACCTTTGTCACCCCATATTCCTGCTGTATCAGAAGAAATATATGCATCCCAGCCATGCCATGCACAAGGTACCTTTGCCATCTTGCTACCATAAAACCAGTCATCCCAGCTTCACCCACCAGCAAGGTACCAATAGGCAATACCAAGAGTCCCCTCCTGCCAAGCACTGCAGAAACACACTGACAAGGCCACCTCTGCCCTGAAAAGCTCTCAGTTCAAACTGCATGTGGGATTCATCTCCCCTAAGTGCCTACAGAAAGGGGATGTCCATCCATGCCAGTTATCTTTTGAACCCATTACGGTTGATGGCAATCAAGTCAATGGGGCTCAGGTCATCATTCATCTGAGCAGCGCCGACGTCGTGCTTCAGGATGACATGATCTCCACTGAGTCGCTGCCCTTTGACTACAGAGTGGTCCCAGAGTGAGGTCAGATATCCGTGCCTCTACCAGAGGATGTGCATTATCCCCATTCTCTACCCTCTGGGTGGGAATAAGTACTCATACCCCACATGGGCTGTTCCTGCAAGGCTCAGCAGCGCTGGGAGAAGTGGCCTTATGTGATTGCAAGCATCTAGAAGGAGAGCTCAACAACCTGCCTCCTGAAATGGCTTGGGGGGGAGCTCAGTGAGCCCAGCCCTGCTTACAGACTCAATCTGCTGAAGCTAGCACATTTCTGCAGACTAAGCAAGTTTACCAATAAAACCCTCTCATAATCTACCACTGTTAAGGGAAGAGAGAGAGCAACTGGGCCACAGTGTCCGTGTGTAATAAGCAACGGAGATTTAAGTGGGAGAGAATTACCTTAAATATGTATCTATATAGGGGGAGAATATACAGGTATACTTAACAAATATATCAAAATGCACTGCTGAAGAGGAGTAGAACCAATTTCCCAATTTCAATCTCTGGCACGCTGGGACTCAGCTTCTCAGATGTTGCTGCTTTGCTAAATTGGCTGGGCTGAGGGCTGCTCTGTTGCTTATTTCGGCTCATTGTGGTGCATTTATGAAGGGCTGTCACACAGGTCTGACAGGGTGATGAATTGACCGGGTTTGAGGAAGGTGGGGAGGGAGGAAGAGGTGAAAGCGGGGGGTTGACACAGGCTGCAAGAGGTGATGGGAGCCAGAGGAAAGGGTACAAGATGGGGGAAAAGGGAAGGGGAAGGAAACCATCCTGAAGGGTTTCGCTCTGTAATCGATTCCACTGGCAATAAGCAGCCAAGCCCAGGGGGAGGCTCATGTATATGGGGGCTGGGGGTAGGAGAAATGGGGGGGAGAGGATGGAGTGAAAACAGCAAGTTAAGCAATTTGTTGCAGAATTCCCTAGGGAATTACTTGGACTTAAACAGTGAGGCTTGGTGGTGCGAGGGGTGAGAGCCCTGTTTAAAATACTACTTCACTGATGGATCCCACCTTCTCCATTGTGGTGTCCCAGGATCTGAGTGCATCTCTGCAGGGGGACTTCGTGGGTGTCAACACCACATTGACAGCAAAGAGTGATGGGGAACAGAGCAAACAGGAGAGGGTATAAATGCATAACTTAGGGCTTCTGTAGCAACTGTCTCTTGGGTACCTGATGCTCACATGTTCCTTTGCATGTGTGTGGATGCAGCAAAATGTTTCTTTCAGCCAGTAAAACAGATATAGAATAAGTCAGGTCATCACTGATAGCAAACCTATGGGTGTAAAGGAGCTATAGATGAATTGATCTTTATCCAAGACAGATAGTACCCATCCAAATCTATCTCCCAAGCATATTTATCAATTCTCGTCTCCCTCCAGTCATTTGCCTATCTCAACTATAGATGTCTATCAATTTCTCCATCAAATTTTATGTCAGTCCCCCTCCTACATGAGGCACATGAGACAGAGCAGAAATACAATGGTATTAACTATATGATATGGCAATAACAATAAAGTCTCTTTGCTATCCTGAATAAACTGGTAAATGCCACTTGAAAGCCCCAGGTGGACCCCAAAGCCCAAGCACAAAGGCCAAGCCTGCCCTGAGCAATTGTATTGCCAACAACTGGGTGTAAAAGGAGAGGAAGGAGAAGCAGAAACATTCCTCAACATCCCTTTTTCAGTTGACCATGACAGGCATCCTGCTGGCAAATACTTGGGTCAATTTGGCACAATTGCAAGCAAGTTTAAGGTCAGTCCATATCCACTTGAAAGATTACAGCAGGGAGGGTGCAGGATACTGTGGACATGGATCATTTTTGATGACCAAGATCAGAAAAGAGGTTGGAGAAAGCTGGATCCTGCACCTCTCATGGTGAACACCTTTTGCTCTAAGCCCCAAGCCCTGTCTCCAGTAGAAAAGATGGTTTTGGTGTAAATTTACCATTTTTTCAGACAAAGAAGAGTTTCCCTATGATCCCATCATGGAATCATAGAATAGTTTGGGTTGAAAAGAACCTTAAGCTCATCCAGTTCCAACCCCCTGCCATGGGCAGGGACACCTCACATTGACCATCTCACTCAAGGCTCTGTTCAGCCTGGCCTTGAACACTGTGGGCAATGGAGTATTCACCACTTCTTTGGGCAAGCCATTCAAGTGCCTCAACATCCTCACAGTAAAAAACTTCCTCCTTATATCCAACCTGAACTTCCTCTGTTTCAGTTTGAACCCATCACCCCTTGCACTTTCCCTAGGCCAGGAACAGCGCAGGCAAAAGTGACTTTCTAAAACCTAATCTTAAATTGCAGCAATATTAATATTGACTATCTATAACTGTAAGAGAGGAAATATATAGTTAATATAACCCCTTTCTCCACAGCATGTTCTAATAAATAATCACATAATCGAATAAATCTTCCTGGTGCACTAATAAGCATCTTTTTTCTTCCCCTACAGAAAAGCCAGTGCTTTCCAAGTGGCTTCATCAAATCCCCCACCTATCCCAGCAGATATATCCCTTTTCATAATTACACTTTTTGTCGATTTCAAATACAGTTAAAAATGTGCAAACCGAGTCAATTTTTACACCGTAAGTTTGGGTGATATAAGGCCCTTGTGTCTCAGGCAGCCATACCCCCCCCCCCTTCCTTGGTGCTCCTCTCCTCCCCGATCCTCACATTAAACTACTCCACTTAGCCTGGGTACCTGGTGCCAGGCAGGCTGACCTCATTAAAATAGATTACTGCAGAAGTAAAATCTAAAAGGTAATAAAAAGTGCTAATATTTTTTACTAGGACACACACGATTTTCCTTCTTTTTTTTTCCCCTTCTCTGTATCTCATGGAAAAAAGCTCCCATTTAGTATCCAAATATTCTGCCTGCTGCTGAAAATCCACATTTTCAGTATTACCCTCCAGGCAAGATGTTAGGATTGACCTGGACAAGTGAGAATGCATTTACTTTTACTTCTTTTGCAGTTCTAGTAATTTATACAGGCAATGTAGTGATATGACTGCAGCCGAGATGAGCTAAAGCTTATAAGCAACACTGGGTTTCTAGGGAGAGACTTCATGAACCTGAAAATGATCCTGTTTTTTCTAATCCTATCAAGTAGCACTATAAAGTCTATTATCTCACCAAATAACTTGATGAAAGAGATGCAAGAATATTTAAGTTTCCACACTGCTTTTTTTCCTGCTTTTCATGAGAAATGTGTCCTTTGGGGTTACCTCCAGGGCATTCAAGGAGCATTGCTTGGTGGCTCATAACTACATGTGCTTGACCAGAGAAGAGACAAGCAGCATAAATACAGTGACCTGTGTTGGTAAGTGTTCTCCTGCCTGAAAGAGCTGCCTGTGCACCCGGACATCACATCCAGAGATGCCTGAGGCAACAGCAGCCTGAAGCCACCAGCAGGAAGGGGATCCACTACTTGGTCAATGCTGCATCAAGCCCAGGGAAGAGGATGGAGAAGCTTTCTCTCAATCACAGGAAGCAAATGCATTTGGAAGGATATTATTTATCCCACCATATTTTGTCCAGATGCTTTAAGGTTTGGTCGGGATAGCTTCTTGGTGAGTTCCAAGAAAACACTTCCTGAAGGAGTGAAGAGAGAAGAGATTCAGAGCAGCCCTAAGGATAAGGACTTGGGGATGCTGGTCAATGAGAAAATGAACATGAGCCGGCTGCAGTGTGCGCTCACAGCCCGGAAAGCCAATGATATCCTGGGCTGCATCAAAAGGAGCGTGACCAGCAGGTCGAGGGAGGTGATCCTGCCCCTCTACTCTGCTCTCCTG
>JANRGW010006562.1:0-14083 GCA_024733675.1 Psilopsiagon aymara
ACACGGTCAAATGTAAGGTCTTACACCTGGGAAAACACAATCCAAGAATGCAGCACAGGCTAAGATCGATCTGGCTATGAACAGCTCTGTGGAAAGGGATCTGGAGGTCCTGGTGGACAACAAAATAAATGTTTTTGGACAATGGGCAGCTGTGGTGAAGAAAGCCAAGAGGATGCTGAGGTGCATCAACAAGGGCATCACCTGCAGAGAGAAAGAAGTCATTATCCCACTCTCCTCAGCTCTTCTCAGGTCACACCTGCAATACTGTGATCAGATTTGGTCCCCACTATGTAAAAAAGATGTGGCAAGATGTAGAAGGTCCAGAGAAGGGTCACAAAGATGATTAAAAGAGGAGAGGCTGAGAGAGGTGGGTCTGTACAGCCTTGAGAAAAGAAAGCTCAGGGGAGTCCTTACCACCATATTTCCATCCGTAGTTACAGGGTGGTTTTAGTTTCCCTCTTGGAAACTAAAGGTAATGGGCACGAGTTACTCCTGAGGAGATCCATGGAACTGGATAATCTTAAGGTCCTTTCCAACCCTAACTATTCTATGATTCTATGATTCTGTGATTCTGACTGAAACACAAGAGGGAAATTTTTCACAATGAGAACAATCGCCTGTTGGAATAATCTCCCCAGGGAAGTGGTGGATTCCCCAATGTTGGACACTTTTAAGATTCAGCTGGACAAGGCGCTCAGACATCTTGTCTAGATTATGCTTTGCTAAGAAACGTTGGACCAGATGATCCTTGGGGTTATAGAATCACAGAACGGTTAGTGTTGGAAAGGGCCTTAAGATCCAGGTTCCAACCACTGGGAATTCTATGATCCTTAGTTATTTTAAAAGTTATGGTGAGCTACCAAAATGTGCTTTAACATAAGCAATATTTGTCTGTGTGATTACATTTCCTAGTTTATTTCCATTAATAATATTCAAAGGTAATCTGGTCTATTCTCAGCCTGCCACCAAATCACCAAGTAATCATGAAATGTTAACATGGTGCCTGCCTTACATTTCCCCACAATGATGGTGTGCACAGAACTGGTGGAAAGAAGGAAAAGATTAGGCCTGACCGAACTTCACCATTAGATACAGTGACTATACTTACTAATTGCAAAAACCTCCCAAATTCATAGAGCTCTGAACTCTGTGCGGTTCATTGTTGTTTCTCTTATTTGGTCATGTTTTCCTAAAGAGCATGAGAAGCTAAAGCCACACTACAAGGAAGGGTGTGGTAATTAAAGAGGCAAGATGCTTGTATTCTTCCCAAAGGAAGCAGTACACACTTACGTGCACACACAGAGCAAGCATAAGCCCTATAGCATGTCCCAAAGATATATAGAATTGTTACACAGTACACAATCTCAAGAGGCATATCACAAAATAACATCCAGAGCTTGCCGCAAAGATCTACAAAGATACATAAATCTGTCTACTAAGTCATGCCTATTTAAAAAGTTAAAACAGATTTTCCTTGATGCACCATTTTCCACCATACTGTCTTTAAAAAATGAGGTAATTTTGATCAAAAATAAGCGCAGGTCTTGAAAGCAGAATTCCATTCCTTTAAATATTTTCAATATGATCTGAATTACATTACTAACACATCTCATGAACTAAAGAATCTTGCAAAACATAATTTATGCAGAACTTTACTCTAAGATAACACTAGAGCAATTCAGACACCTTTATCATGGTACACAAAATCACCAATCAAATCAGAAAAACCCTATAATTCTGGAAATCAAATTAAAGATTTTCTTATAAAGAAGTCAAAACACCTGAAAGAATCTGAAAAGCTACATATCAAACTCAAATTCTACTGTAAAACTGCCATTAAAGTGGAATAAAGTCTTTTAAACCACAGAAGTATTCAAGAACTTCTGAAAAACTGTATCTGTACCTTACACAGAAAGTAGGATTTTGTACAGAGCCTTAACTTCCCTCCCTCTTAATCACAAAAAAGTTCATTCTCCATGCAACTCCAGCTTTTGTCCACTGTTACTCTAATGCAGTAGTGCTTCTGGAGTTTAACAAAACAGAATGTGACAACAGAAGACAAAAATCTGCATCTGAACTGTTAAAACCGATACAGAAATTGCACAAAATAAACAAAAACTGCAACCAAAGGGGATTCTGACATATTCACCTCTACATTCACCAAAGAGAAAGACCTACTTAGTCTTTTCTACACTGTTTATGAAGTAAGTTGAAGACTAAGCTCAATAGTTGTAACATGGTTAAAAATAGCTGTATGGCTTAAGCATGGCAACTCATACTGCTCCACAGGAAGAATTACTCTCCTGGTCAAAATATTTGCCTTTTCAATGAGCTGAACTTTCAGGTCATCTGTTAACAATGTAGATTCTTTCCTGTCTAGAAGAACCTTATTGTCTCTCCTGTAACAAATAGCTGGGTATTGTTCCTAGCTGGTTGCTAATTCACACAATTACCGTGTAAAAATCTTTCAAAATGTTGCATGCATGGCTTGGGTAATCACATATTTTGATTAAATAAATCTCATAGTTACTTCCTCCTCATGTGTAAAATAAAAATTAGACTTACTGTTATTATATCTTTTCCCCCGACCCCCAACCCTCCATTCCCCTCTCTTTTCAGCATTCCCTTCAAAACCACAGATGCACGTTACAACTGAGTACAGGGTGCTTTTCATGCTGAAAACACTTTTGTCAGATTTTGTAGACAATGTGTGTGAATGATGACTGTTTAGTTTGCCTTCCTGTGTAACAGATAACTTCACTCCAAAACTCCTGCAACAGGACATCATATTGTGCTTGAACTAAAGGCATCTTTTTTTTTTAATTCACATCTTTGTTTTCAATGACATTTCCAGAACATCCTTAAATAAGCTGTTCTGATAGATAACTGCCTTCAGTTTTATATTTTTTCTGTTTCTAGAAGAAATTCACCTTTCAGCTTTGGCTCCTGTATTTTGTCATACTATTGCCTACCTGAAGGACTCATCTATCTGAAATCTTTGCCTCATGTAAGTACTTACAGGTCAGTCACTTCCCAAACTTCCCTTCCCTAAAGCTAAACAGACTAAGCTTCTCCAGGCTTACACCAGGGTTTGTTTATTTACTTGTTTTTAAGGCTTTTACATGTTAAGCCTCACATGTTTAAGGCTTGGCATGTTTTTTCTGCATCTTCTTTAGCTTATGTAGGTTTTAGGGTTTTTGTATCTTAAGCTCAAGCAGGATGTATTTTTCTAACATCACTTGAGCTATACAACAAAATAAAAGCACACTTAATTCCACTTGAGATCCCCTATATCCATACCAAGAGACTGCGCTGTGCATTTTAGCTACTGCATCATATCACCGTACTACTCCTTTCCAAAGTACTATTCTCCATCCTACATGTATGATCTTACTGTCTAGACAGATATATTTAGCTGTATTAACATATGTTGAAATGATCCCCATCAACTAAGTACAGACCATCCTTCACACTTACTAATCCATCCATTTTTTGCATGAATGCATTTTACCAGAGATTATATTCTATTTTCCTCCAGATCATTATCCAAATCCTTAAAGCAATGGGCTGTGAAAAACTTATATGAAATCCAACACGAATGTCCTTCATCTATTACTGCTCTATGATCTGCCAATTAACCAGTTTGAGATATATTTAATAAGGGCCATGTTGACTTAGCAAAGAGCTAGGTTTTAAAAATGAGAATACCATGCAGTACTGCATCAGTATGAAAGCTTATTGTACCTACGCAAGTATCTTTGTCAACCAAAACCTTTCAGCCTCATAATAAAGAAATAAATACAGACAGGTTCTAACCAACACAAACAGCTGGGCAAGCAGTGACCCTGCTTCCTTCAATTTTCTGCTAAGCATTCTCATTTCAGTCTTTCCATAGTTCTTTCTGTGATCCCTATCAACCTGTCCAGTCCAGTATTTATGTTATATCCGGGCCCATCCTACCTCGTTTACACTTCTACAACAATTAAAACAAAATACAAAACCCACTACCTTAGATACCTTTGGTTGCTTGAGTGTATGTTTGCTTGTTTTAAAACCTGACTGCTGTAGATTAAAGAAAAAATAAATAACTTTGGGGTTTCCTACTAGAATAAAGAAATATTTTTTGTAAGTCACTGGAAATTGTGAATATAATATCCACATTTTCACCAAAGAACAATAATATTTTGACTCACGGCATGTTTTTTAAAGAATCATGGAATAATATTTTTATCCATATTTTAGTCTCTTCTCAACTATTATTGCTTACCCTATTTAGTAGATGCATATCACTACTGCATTTTGTTGCTCTAAATAAATAAGAGAATTTTCATATTGGTTTTAACCCATTTATAGAAAGTTTATGACTAGCACCTATGTAGAATCACTGAATTGTTAGGGTTGGAAAGGACATTAAGATCATCTAGTTCCAACTCCCCTGCCATGGGCAGGGATGCCTCACACTAGACTGTGTCGCCCAAGGCTCTGTGCAACCTGGCCTTGAACACCGCCAGGGAGGGAGCATTTACCACTTCCACGGGCAGCCTTTTCCAATGCTTCACCACACTCACAGTAAAGAACCTCTTCCTTATATTCAGCCTTCTTCTATTTAAGTTTGAACCAATTCCCTTCCTTCCTATTACTACAGTCCCTAATGAAGAGTGCCTCCACAGTATACTTGTAGGCCCCCTTCAGATACTGGAAGGCTGCTATGAGGTCTCCTCTACACAGCCTTCTCTTCTCCAGGCTGAACAGCCCCAGCTTTCTCAGCCTGTCTTCGTGCTCCAGCCCCTTATAATCTACTATGAATGGTCTTCTTATGGAGACAGCTAGTAGCCACTCCTGCTTATGGCATTTTCTCTGAATCTTCATTCATCTGAATTTTTCACCTCTGCCTTACTACACGGGCAGTTTCACATCTATCTCTAATGACTTTTCTTAGTAAGAGTTACAAATCCCCTGGGTAACTTTTCTTTTTAAAGTTATACAGCTTTGAGGCAAAACTGTTTTTTTTCATATTTACAGCAAAATCTGTAATATGTTATTTTTAGGAAATCATCTTTTTAGAAAAACTGACTACATGTTAGTGGCAAGGCTTCTAATGGACAGAGCAGTTTCAAATAAAAAATGATAACTATTTGTGCTGATTGTTTTCATGGAAGTGATCGTTCATTTAATTTCATTTTTGCTAGAAGAATAAAGTTGAAGAGAACAGAATTTCTCATTCTCAGAAAAGTGTGATGAATGATCTGCACATATTAGAAATTCCAGGAAAATTTTATTAACCATCACCTAATGTAATCACTCTGAAATAATAATGCATAGTTTCTTTGCATCTAGATACTTAAAGAAAAATTCCCCTGTCACATACATCACAGGAAATTGTGCCTTTATCTCTGTAAAATGAAAGTTCAGACCTTCAGAACTTTCTGAGGCAACTTTCTGTCCTGAAGCATACACTTTGTTTAGTTCCTTATATCTTGCAAATAGTCAAAGAAATAGAAAGCAGTGTTTCAAGCCTTGCTTTCTGGAAGTAAGAAACCTGGTGTGCAGGCTGCCTGTTAAAACAATGTCAGAACTGAACCACAAAGGACAAATGGAAGGGCCAACAGTAAAGGCCTGATTTTATAATTTGGTTTTGCTCTTAATAAAGTCTGGCACTCAATAAAAACTGGCAGAGTGGAATTTCGTTTGACTTAGTAATTTTCACATATGTAGTCTAAAGTGTTTGCTGTTGAGTTTTTTTTTAAAATACTTTATTGGCAAGTATATAAATTGGAATATATTGGACTGAGTTTCCAGACAGTAATCAACAGAATTCTTCTTTTTTTTTTTTTTTTAACTGGCTGTAATCTTGGATTGCGCTTTAAAATTAGTTATTTAATAATTTGTTGGGTTGGGGTTTTGACGGGTTTTTTTTGTTTTGTTTTTTAAGTTAAATGAAGGATCAATGCCAATGTTGGCAATGCCATTAAACTGTACTGGTTTAGAAGCAAAGTACGGCTTTTAAACTTATTGCTACATGCACCTGTTAAAACAATGAGTCATCTGAATATACATTCATGCGATCTTAATTTTTGTGTGCTACACCCCTGAAATAACCAATATTCTATTCTATGTTTTTATACCACATATAACTGCAGACTACATTTGTAGTAAGTGCATAAAATCATTTAATAAGAGAAAAATGTCTTTAAAATGCTGAATACATAATATCTTCTTAGCACCATGTTTAACATTTAGAAATGATCATCGAATCATAGAATAGTTAGGGTTGGCAAGGACCTTAAGATCATCAAGTACCAACTCCCCTGCCATGGGCAGGGATACCTCACACTAAACCATACATTTTTTAATTAACTATTAGCTACACATATACAATTCACAGAATAGTTTTGCTTCCTGTAAACAAAAATAAATGGCCTACACATAGAGGGAACTGAGAACATTGGATTTGGGGCACTTAAATTACTTGGCTGTTTTCTAAATTCTCACTCAATTACTAGCTCTATGTTCCCAAATCCTTCCATAATACATCACTAGCCTTGCAGTCTTTAGTATTAACAGATATTTTTCTTTCCTAACCAGTTTTATTTATATACTGGAAGGAGTTAAAGAGCAACAGTTTACTTGCTCCTTATCAGTTTTCCCACCTTCTCATAAACACGTTCAAAGTGAAAGTAATTTGTTCCTGCCCATGAAACCGAAACCAAAAGCAATTAAAGCGTAAGTTTTTCTACCCAATAGATATTGACAGCACTTACACTTTGAAGTTCAATTCCATTGAAGGGGCTAAAATAATCTTTATAAATATCAGCATTTCAAATGAAATGCAGCTTAAACGGAGCTCAACTATGAGGAGACATCCCACTCCCTGCCCACTGCCCACTCAAAGAATAACCAGAATCCCTAGAAATACATTATACTTTTAACCATGTTTGTTTATCACACCCCCATCTCCAGACTGGCATCAGACCATAACTATAATACAACCAAGGTGGGCAGGCAAAAGACAAGCTTACAGGGCTGCAGAATAGTCATCACTTGTAGCACACTGAAAGTAACAAAAAGTTTCAGCAAGCTTTGAAACGGCTACCTTAAATAAAATGCAGAGAATTGTTAATAAGTAGGAGTTACCTGGCACTGAGAAGTAACCAGAAACCCAAATTGTTGCAACCAGGAGTTTTCCATTTACAGGTTAAAGTGGAAGCTCAACTAGCTACTAAAACTACACAGCACAGCGTCTTCTGCTCTGAACATGATCACCCCATCTCTCAGTGCAATCCCTTTCTCAGGGGCACTGCTCCCCTCCTGCGTAGTGCAGAATGACCTCAAGGTGCAGTCAAGGAATACAGGCTCTGTGATTCAGCACAAGCCAAGGGTAAGAAGCTGCGCAGCCACACTACAAGTCAGTCCAGCAAGTTGATTCAGCTGAAAATTAAACATCCAGTTTGATGGATTCTTTTCTTATTTTCTTTCTAAACAGAGCCAAGCCATTGCTGCAACCACCCACCACATCTACCCAGATTTTTCTCCTGCCTCCCTTCCACTATGCCATATATTCCTGTTCCTTTACTTGAAGTGGCACCACTGAAGCGGCTGGACTTCAACCTCAAGTCAGTCAGAAAACTGGCAGCAAACTATTCCTACAAAAGCACTGGGTAGCCTTCAGCTAGACAGCCTTCCTTAAATGGCATTCACCTGACCCTGTGACATAAGTCAGTGCCAGTGCAAAGGAAGGGAGAAGAACGAGTGGCTTGCTGAAGGAGGCAGTGGTGACAAGCAAGGCCCACAGCACTAAAATTTGCTTAAGTTGTAGAAAACAGAGCCCTCAGACTCCCACTTGAAAGTGGACAAGGAATAGATGGTCTCTTCCTTACAGTTTTAAGTTTCAAACCCAACTTCTAGATATGACACCACTCAAAGGAAAGACAGGATAACTGACACAAATGCTGTCAGGATACACAAATTCCCCCAAGTCTCAGGGGTCACTTACTGAGGCTGGTCTGTGGACATCACCTAGTGGCTCAACAGCACAAACGAACTTCTACACCTGCTTCGTCATCCTGAGAAGTATGTGCATGGACATGCGCTGAACCAGACTGAGAAACTGATTCAACCAAATAACCATTTTTGGAGGCAGGGTTTTTTGTTTGGTTGGGTTTAATTATGCCAGATTGGTTCTCCAATCCTTTTAGCACAAGACCAAGCTGCTCTCCTGGCTCATCAGAAGGAACAGCTGACTGTTTGGAGGAAAGACCTGCTGAAGTCAATTACAAAGCACTGTCACCCAAACATCTTCTGAGATTGAATGTAAAATGAAGTAAAATACAACAGTTATGGTTTAAAAGCAAAACTTCAGTTTTGTCCATCAGTTACTGTCACTCAGTAAACAATCCTTAAAACAGACCATAGTAGCTCAGTGCTGTGCCTAAACACTTTAAACTTCAACAGCAAAATCCCTTAATAACTTTCACCTACTAATACAGTTTACAGTCCCAAGGGAAGGCTGTAATGAATGAAAAATTGGGAATTATCCTTTATGTCCAGAAGACAGCAGAAAAAGGGGGGGAAAAAACCCAACAAAACCAAATCCTACAGTACTTAGAAGGTCACGCTTAAGTATATTTAACTTAACCAACTAAATTAACCTGACTAACCTTTCTATACCTCTTTGTAGAGAAAGGGGATGAAGCCTAATGACCTTCCAGAGAAATTTTACTTAGAAGGTCTAAATGGCCATCTGGATGACTCTCATCACTGATTACAGAGGATATCAAAGAACACTTGATTCTAGTTAAATATCCCTCCGCAGTTAGCTCCACCAAAACCAAACCACACCAACAACATAAAAGAGAGACAGGTTTGTCTGTCACTTGTACTTCCAGCACAGTGTCTCTCCCTAAGATCCAATCAGCCTTTATTCTAAGATGTTCTGACAGTATTTACTTGGGGGAGAAGAGGCAAGAGAAAAAAGGCTTTACTCTGCTTGTGCTTTGGCTGAGGGATTCAAACTTTGTCAGGGAGATGAGCAAATGATTAGCAATCACCTCTGAAATATTCAGTCTGAGTGATATGCTCAGTGCCAGACTGTGACAGAGGAAAGAGAATTACATTTTTCAAGAGAGTATCCACGTGTCCTAATGATGAGATCCTCCATTTTTCCTGAACAACCAGATCCCATTCTACAGAAGATAAGGCAGTTATATCAGGATATGCCTTTTCTCCTCCACATAACAAAGTTCTAGTTTCTTTCTCAGAAAAATAAAAATCATCCTCACTTTACAACCATTAGACAACTAATTCCACACTGCAAGTGCCCTTTTGTGAAGAAGTTGGATGGAAAAAGATTTTTTCTGGTGGTTTGACTGAAAACTAGAGAGACAGATATTGGGAAGGCACTGAGAAGGTAGAGCTCAAACAACTGACAAAAGGGACAAAAGATTAAGACAGAGCACTCATTTAGTGAAAAGCAGAACATAAAATTATGTTTTCACAGTCCAATGACTACCTTCTTCTTCCACTTCTCATAATTCACTACATCTCAGTATACTTTAAGACTTTACTTAGCATATAAAGATCTAAAATCCTTCCCCCCAAATTAATCACTTCTAATCACATCTTGGTTCAAGCTTCGTAAATATAGACAAGTGTATAGAAGAAAAATAAGGCAATCAAATAAAGCATTATTTTACTAATGGACAGAATAAAACCATATAAATACATATATGTATATATAGGTCAAGATACTGACTCATTAATTCCCATTATTTATGAAAACATATGTCATGACCGAGCAAAAAAGTCAAAGGACATTTTTACTTGACAATAAGAGCGTCATAATAAAGAAAAATATTTTCTATTCATGCAAGGAATCATTTTGTTACGTTTAATAGCTTTGATTAAAAATATATATGTTCAAGTGCAGAAGATTAAATTCTTTAGAATAAACTAGGTTGTAATTACTTGAGTAAGGACTTCAGTGTTGCATAATTCAATTAATATTGAATATAATCAAATAACATACAGCAATTAAACCAGGAACTTCCCATTTCACAGAACAATACCAGTAAATAATGATTAACTTACATCTTCACTTGCACAAAAAAAACCCCAAACACTACTGAAGTGTAACTTCAATGACAGCTGTCCCTCACTTCTTGCTTTTCATGAGTATCCAAAGGTATGAAGAAATAGAGCATAGCAAACATTTTTATCTGAAAAATGGAGGAAAATAAGACAGGAATAGGTATAAAAAAATAAAAGTAGCTTCATCTGTCACCATGGGTGGATCAAGACCTAATGTTCATGGCGACAGAAACCATATGAGGTTCTTGTGCTTGTTCTACCTTCTTACTAAATTCATGTTTTGTCACTAATGGCAGCAGAGGAAACCTCCAAAACCAGACTTACTCAATATGCTTCCTCTGCATTGCACCAGTTTCAAGACAAAACTGAACTTAAAATTAAAACCAATTCTTTACACGGATCAATTTCAAAGATAAGGTATTTTAATGATTTATCTCAACAAGCCTTTTCTTAAAAAAATCCAATAGTCAAACAATCCTGCTATTAAATCTTTGCTGACAAGAAAGTAGAGAAGCATAGCACGGTTTGTATACAGTTATGATACATGTATCCTGCTGATGACAAAATTAGCAAGATCCTATGTTTGTGTGGTTTTAAAGATTTATGGAGTAGTAGTCCTTCATGTCCATTGGTTTCTGTAGTCATAGTCGTAAGTTGCCAACTCAAAAACTGCTCAATGTGCGGGCTTCCATGTTTTAATATTCCGACAATGCTACATTTTGAAGAATCACCCTTAAATACAATAATTTTCATCTTCTCATTCAAAACCTAATATTTTATTCTTGGATAGTTGGAAAAAAATGCACCAATAAAGCAAGAATCTCAGGAGATCTGATAAGTACAATGTGGGACAAAACAAATCAATTTAGGAGCTGCCCTTATACAAGAGAGCTGCCTCTAACATGAGTGAAATAGAATCTGAAACACTGATGGATCTTTCAAAACAGGACACTACCTTATTTGCCATCAGCATAGGGAAAAATATCTTTGTTGTTACTGATCATCATTCCTTGACAACTGGGTAAAAATACAGCTTTTTCCACTGTTAATTCTCTGGAAGTCATGCCTTTCACAAGTCATATGATAGTGAACTCATCCGAACTCATCCTAGTCTTCTGTATTACATTGTCTAATAGACATTTTTTCCAAATTAAAAAGATAGAGAAGTGTCTTTTACTCTCCCACTCAACACATACCCATTACTATCTGATTGATACTATCAGATCAATACACAAAGTACATAACACTAAGCATATGAACCACACAAAGGAAAGAAGAATTTGAGAACAATTTGTGAGCTGGTCTCTACCTTCTCCAGCCATTTCTATACATTGTAAAGAACCCAGTGTGCACTGACAGTTTGAATTTTAACTTTGAAACTTTTGATCTTACTATATCATAACTGAAAATTGTTTGATTTCTCTAAAACTGCACTTATTTAGAACCTCTGTTGCCCTTGGGAGTATCTGGAGATCTAGTTATTCCTTCAGCTGCAAAGGATAGTGATGACCTCTTCCTACGGACGCCTCATCAGCCTTAAAGAGGAAGAAGCTCTACAGCATCACTTTGAGGAAGCATTAGAAATTGTTTAACTAGAAATGCTCATTCAATTGACTATTGAGTTGCGTTGAACACATCTATTTAAAATAACTTCCGATCTAATTCCACAATATATAGTTTATACTTAAATCTCACAAAATAGTATTAATTCCAAATAATGAAGTTGATTCTTAGAATTATTATTACACATGCTATTACAATTTGTTTTCTTCTGTGGCCATATTTCTCTCTCCAGATTTTCTAGACTAGGAGTCTACTCACACAAAGCAGTTAGCTAGGCCTTATTTAGGCATACAGACCTTAAGCATGTGAAGTCTGCACTGAAGACTTTGCCAATATCTAAAGCGTACACTGCTGATTATTTCAGTTTTCACTCAGAGTTGGTGTTTCTGTTTTGGTTGATCACATACACTCAACAACCTCTTCTTGGAAACTACAGATCAAATTAATACACTGTTCAGGAGCAGCAATGTATTCAGCGATTATGACTCTAAAAAGATTTGTGCAAACACCTGAAGTTCTACCATTTGAACAAGACCCCAGCAAGTATTTAGAATATTGTCTGAAGAGAAACGATGACAGTTGAGCCTGACTAACCACTGTGCTAAGACGAGTGAGTGACCTGGCAGTCATACCATACTCCTGCTTACCACACCCTGCCAGGATCAACAGAAACACACACAGCACTGTTCTTTCTGCAGATGCGCCCACCTTTGCCCAAGCCTGAGCCAAGGCCCCCCGGCAGACATGTGCAGGGACTGAAGATGGGCTCTGGTTATCTAGGGAACTCAGGTCATGCTGTTGGCATTTCATAACCAAGGCTGAAATCTGCCTTGGTCCCAACAAAACTAACCATGAAAGCTCCTGATGATTCCCATTTCCCCCCCCTACAGTAAGACATAACAGACCTGTGATAGGAATCAGGGTGCTGAGCTGGATGGAAATTTTTGTGTCAGTACACATAGACTTACATTCTCATGAGGTTAGTTTTAACCTTCTGAGGCACCTAGCCACAAAAATGTGATGGAGGAGTCATGCTGTGCTAGCATGAGCTATATTTTAAATACATAACTGGGGAAATCAGGTGCTGAAATCAAAGCACAACAAATGAGCCTGATTTAGCAGCCAGCCAAACTATCATACATCTAACTTTCCCAAACTTACTTTGAATTGCTTTGTACCCTTCATATATCTACAATGATACTGGTATCAAAAATGTTATCAGTCTACAGACAATGTTGCATTGAAGAACTTAGGTTTATGGAAAGAACTTCAAAAAAACATAGACTTCTCAATATCTACTCAATGCAACATTCAACACATCACTGTGTCAGGGAAGTATTTTGGAGTTAAGATACATTCATTTCCACACTCTTAAGAATGTACCTTAATGGTTCCCCATCACACATACTTACAAAATGTACACCTGACATTTTTCTGTGATAAACATATCACAAGGTATTTCCCATATTTTGCTTTAAACTGTGGCATCTTCAAATTAAAGCCAAACTTTTTATTATTCCCTAAACTAGGCAGATTCCCATAAACCAATGCCTTACATGAAGCACATCTCCCACCTCCTTCCTTCCCTGTCCATTCAGAATACTCAAAAAAACACTCACAAAAAAAACAACCCACACCCTGGGGTTTGATTTTCTCAGACGCTACTATGACAAACAGCAAAGACTGAACATTAAGACTTGATTTCCTTAAAAGCAGTGAAACTTTCAGAAACTGTGGGGGCAGAAGAGCTGGAGAGGCATAACTACAAATGTGGTTAGGCCACTTAAAACACACACCTTATCTTTCTCCACAAACAAAAAATGAAACAAACAAACCATCAGATATAACACGGCCAAGAAGAAAGATTTGATCAGAGCTGTACTGATTAATTTTATGAAGTGTGATTACAAAATGTGAAGCCTCATTGAAGAATCACAACATAACTGATAATTACAGTAGTTACTTTGTTTCGTTATTCAGTAAAACTAAGACATTTAATAAAAAGTTGCTTTATTTTGCATAATATGCTGGCAAAGTGACTTGAAAATCACTTGAAAATGCAAATCTATGGTTAATTTTTTTTTTCCATGTCCATTTTATGTATTCATACATATTCATAGATTTCTTGCAAAAGATCTACAGCAAGTCATCATTAAGGGACACATGTAAATCTTTTGAGGATGTTTATGAAGACAGTAAATATTCTTGCCTTTATAGTGTTCTGAACCAGTAACATGTCAATTTACTTTTCCTCTAAGTAATATGGAAAGAAAATCAAAGAAATTATTTCAAAGAACATGGGCTGCATCAAAAGGAGTGTGACCAGCAGGTTGAAGGAGGTGATCCTGCCCCTCTATTCTGCTCTCCTGAGACCTCACTTGGAGTATTGTGTGCAGTTCTGGTGTCCTCAACATAAAAAGGACATGGAACTGTT
>JANRGW010006564.1:0-20187 GCA_024733675.1 Psilopsiagon aymara
AACATCACTAAGCCGTAACTAAAAACATTGGTGTTATCAGTGCTGTTCTCAGGCCACAAGTCAAAAACACAGCACTGTACCAGCTACCGAGAGGGAGAAAAATGACTGCTACTGCTGAACCCATGACATAGTTACTCAGGTAAAATACAGAAGTTGAGGTCTAGCCAGCAAGGAAAGTGTTAATATCTTAGGTTTTTGATGATGTGCTCAGCCTTGCAGGTCTGATTCCACATCATCTGGGTCATTAGTAATCATTTCTCCAGAAAAAAAAAAATAAAAATAAACCCTGCAGTGCTTCCGTCTCCAAACTGGGGCCCTCTGAAGACATTTACACTTTTTTAAAGGGCAGTGAGTGGCTGCATCCCAGCTTGGTAAGATCCAAACGTTCACTCTGCAGAGTGTTAAGTCTCTGTACTAATGCAGAGCATTGAGAAATCAGATGCAAAGCCTTTCACCGTTTCACCATTAATGCTGCTTCTGTCTTTCAGTGTGATACCTGTTCTAGTGATGAGATTAGCGTGAAAACAAAATTTATGATACTTAGCAAGGGGAGACATTTTTTACTATGTTGAAAAAAACCACAGTAAAAAAATGTAATGGAGACAATTCAGTTAGCAAGTTCAGACACCTGCAAGACTAAGTGCAGGTAGTGTCTGCCTATTTAAAGACAGTTTGTTTCCCATTACATGAAATAATCAATGCTCAGGATTATCAGTTTAGAGCAATACAAGGAGACAGTGTAAAAAGTTGCCAGATAAAATGGAGGTCCCACTTAATCTCATATCCCTTCTTCCTGTTTCTCTCTCTGATAACCAGCTTACCATCAGCAAACAAGATACTGTGACTTAACCTGACTAATTAATGCCAGTCTCTGTTTTCCCTCTGAACTCTGAAGTTATGGGCAGCCAGGAGTGTCCTGGGTTGCTTTAACCATCTCCAAGAGAGTTTTTGGACTAATGAGACTGGAATAGAGACCCTTCCATCCGTCAGTCCTTCTCCCAGTCCAGAACAGGACTTACTGGTTATCCTCTGTTGGTTGCAGCAGGTATATTTCAGTGTAGCAACATATGAAAACAGATTCCCGGTGTTTAAGGCCACTAATCAGACCTCCAAATAGAACTCATGGCATTGCATTTATAAAGAAAAAAATAAGTGACAAAAGTGTCTGGTAAACCAAGTGGCAAAGATGTGTTGTAGAAGAGCTACAATAAAAAATCAGCCTGAGATCAGGAACCTGCTGTCTTTAAAGCTGCCAGCCTGCCTGCCACCGGGGCTATAACCCTTCCCTAGGTTATAACAAGTCAGACAACTCCAGGGTTTATTGGAATTGAATTGCCAGTGGTTGAGCTTGGAATTATTTAGCACAGGTGTTTCTATAACAGTGATATATTGGGAAAACTCAGCGTTCAACAACCATCATATTTCCAGCTGTGCTGTGGTTAGTGCTAGTACAGTGAACCTAATATAAAACATGTGAGAATATTTGCTAGCTCAGGAACTTGTTAAAGGTATTTTCTTACAATACCTGAGCTGCTGTGTTTATCTAGGTGCATTTCTTTGGTCTTGCATTTTCATAAAAGGTGTGATATTGGTTTTACAAAGCTGTCACTGAACCTGGAATCTGCTTCTCTGCAATCAAGTGCATTAGTAGCCCTGCTAGCCAGTATGCAGCACATGAGCAGGTGAAAATAAGATTATGAGGAATCCAATGACAGTCCCTTATCCTTACCACATTCGTCTGGAGCAGCACCTGTGCATCTGTTATGTATATAGCCATATTTTTACTAGGGGTGCTAGAAATCTTGAAACAAGTGTTACAAGCATCTATATGTAAAAGAACATAAAAGGAGCAAAGTTAACAAGAGGCTTGGGGACTGTAAAACAAGGGTAGTGAAGTGCATTCACCAGCAGCAAAATTTTGTGAGTGTTAAAAGAGGTTTTACATGTACACATGCTCACACATGCATTTTTAGGGGTTCAAAAAATTTGTACACAAACATAGTAAAGGGCTGGAGAGTGTATAAATGTTTTTGTAAAACATGAAAATAAAAATGCAGTCAAAGACAGTCATACAACATGGGATGCTCTGAGCTGAGTTGTGCAGAGATGTTTCATTAATAACTTTGTGCCACAAGGGGTGGGTTATTCTAATATTCTGAAAGATACTCTTTGATGTCATCATAAATTTCTAACAGCCCCTCCAAGCGACAGCTTTTCCTGTGGATCTCTTTTTGGGAAAGAAGATAAATGCCACTGTGCATCCATATTCAATTGTTGTATACATTAGAGTTGCATCTAGCTAACAAAAACACATCTACAGATTGCAATTTTCCTGATGGAGAAAGTGGGTGCCTTTTACCTGTGCACTGAATATGTTGTAGGAGATGCAGCAAAGGCAACTCTTTCTGATTTGAGAGAGAAAGCCAATGTCTTAAAAGACACTTTGACTTGAGGAAGGCTCTCTTCTCTGATTTGAGAAAGCATTTATTGCCACTGTTACATTTGTTATGACTGAGTTGATGCTCATAAAGAGTCATTCTGTCCATGTGCTGGTAGTGTTTAATAACATGGTTTGACAGCTCAGGCAGAGCCTCTTTTGGGACAATGAGTAGAGCAAGCAGAGGTCTAGAATAGGAGTCAGTTTTTCTTGGTAGCCAGAGACTGAGTTAACATTTGTTAGGACCTGGCATTAGCATTTTGGATCCAACTTCAGATCACGGAGAGTTGGATGGAACTTATTGAATATTTTACACCCACTGGCTGGTTAGTAAGATTAAACACAATCATGTAAAAATGAAATAAATCAAATCCTGCTCTTTCAGAAATGCCCTCGCAATTGAAAACTTCTTGTAGTTTGTCTTGCATCTTTGCGATTCTACTTTCACTGAACTCTGCAGGCCCCATCTCTACCTTATTATGTTCCAGTTTACCGAACGTGCAGACATTTATCAAATGGGCCATCAGTAGCCGTAGAAATGCAGTAGTATATCCAAGTTAAAATTCTTGCTTTGATTACTACAAATCCATGGAGCCCTTGGGTCCAAAGCTTCTACTGAAGCACAGCTATTTGCAAATAGATTTTTATAGCACATTAGTGCTGGAGGAGAGTCCAAAGAAAATAGTCCTTTTCAATATTAGAACCAGCTGTGACTTTCTTGTGCTGATGACTCATTCATTTTTTTTATAGGGTGGGAGAACTAGGCAAAAGACACACAGAGTCTTATTCAAGACGTTGTTTGTTTTGCAAAGGGTATCCTAGCCACAAGCCAACTTGATCATACCAATACGCAACTCATGTTTATTTAAAACTTTTTTCTTTTAACAGTTCCAATTATAAAAACAGAACCCACAGATGACTATGAGCCTGCTCAAACCTGTGGACCAATGAACCAAGGTTTAAGCCCTCTCTCTAAACCATACTACAGCCAGCAGATCATGATGCCCCCTGATCCTGGTTCGTGCCTCGTGGCTGGCTTTGCCTCCTGTCAGCAGAGAAATGCTGTGATGTCACCCTCTCCGAACGCAAGCCCCAAGCTGCACGACCTATCGTCCTCTCCCTACAAGTGTATCCCCAACCCGGGCCACAGTCACCTCGGACTTCAGCAGCCCGCTGGAGGTGTCCCCACCATACAGGAAGTGCCAAGGTCTATAGTTGTGCACCCAAGCTCCCCCGAGCAATCATCTCACATCATGCTGCAGCCGCAGGTGAGTCAACATCTGAGCAGTAGCTGTCCCCTTGGTTATCAACAAACACTCTATCCCAACAGTCCCTCTTCTCCAGTTCCATCTGTTACCCAAGAGCCAACCTATTTGCAGTCCTGCAGTCCAACTCACTCATCCATAATGGGTCAACAGCAGCAGCAACTGCCGAAGGTTCACAGAAATGAGTCTCCAACAACCCAACCACTGTCATTGCCAGAGTTGCATGAGGAAAGTAATCATAATTTGGCCCCTATTCCTGTAACGATCAAGCGAGAACCTGAGGAATTGGACCAGATGTACCTGGATGATGGTAAGTCTTCCACAGCATAGGTTTGCGTTCAACCATGTTGCTATATCAGTGAGTTCCCTTAACCTCCTCCTTCTTTTGAATCTTCGTGGAAAAACGTTCAATTAACAGCCTGGTGGAATGGTGCAAACTTTTGCTTGGTTTGTCTCTGTATGGGAAAGGGCTCTTTAATTTTGTTTGTGATAATGAATCCATATTATCTGAGCATTAAATGCTGTTAGTTACCATAGAGCTAGCTGCATGACCAATAGCTGTGTTGCAGTAATCTTAACCGCATGGTCTTGGCTTATGCCCATGCCAGTGACCTGTGGAACTGCAGTAAAAACGTATTTAACATTGTCCCATCCATAAAGCAGTGAAACGTCTGATGTGCAGATCTCTTCATTGGAACTAAATGGTAAACTGTTCTACTCCAGTTGAGAGGTTGAAATTAAAAATGGAAGCACATCTTTCAGAGTAACTTTTCAGTGTGCTGTGATTTGACATTGTCTACTTTTTCTTCCATTCTTATTGTTGCCTTGCTGCCTTTTCTTTGCTTTTGTAAGATTCTATATGTATTCTGCATGCACCACTGAAAAGTTAAAATGCTGTGATGAACTTGTCAGGCTCTAGTTTCCAAAGATTTATTAGTCGAACATAATAAAAGGGATAATCTGGAATTTGATTATGTGACCTCACTGAACTGTGATTTAGCACTTGCGGCTAAGTATCCCAGTAGTATTCTGGACCTTCACCTTAATACAGTTTGTGCGTTCCCTCCCAATAGCTGCATAATTTTATATAACCGTACCATGCTGTTTGAAGAAGAAATGCATTTGAAATGTCTGCATTGAAACTAATTGGTGCCAAGGAACATCTGAATGTGATTGTCTTTCAGGGAGGATTTAAAGACAATTCACAGCACTTTTTTTTTTAAAAAAAAGGACACTTAGCCATTCTATTTTAAACAGCATGATACTCACTGAATCAGGATTACAAATGAATGTTTTGGAGCTTGAGGAGCAGCCTTTTGCTTTTCAGCTCTGGGAAAATGATTTTTCTTAACAGAAGTTATTATTGGTTACATGATAGACGGGTCTAAGGAATTTTTCCTAATTAGAAGTTCAGTTCACTAAAGTTTTGCACAACGTATCTTTTGTGACAAGGTTTTCTTCATGTCGCATGCATTTTTATCACATACCTATGCTGTAAGAGCAAGATTTCAACAAACCAAACAAGAAACGTGCCCTAAACAGAAAGCCATGCCCAAACTTTGGTTTTGAGAGAAACCAGAAGTTACCTATGGAAGGAAGAGAATACAGATAAAATCTTAACCTACCCTGTAGCTGCCTTTCTAGAAAAGCACAAAAAATGGGCAGTCTTTCTGCCTTACCTCTCCAAAATCCAGCAACCACTTCTCTGACAGCACTGTGAAGGCTGCCTTTGGCTGGTCTCTGCTGAAGAGATGGGACTACAGCTCAAGGATGAAGGGTGAAGCTCCTCAGCCATTTTTACTTTGGGTTTCTCCTGGAGAAAGAGAGGAACGTTGCTACCATCTGGTCTGAAAGAGAGATTTTAGTTTTTTCGGCAATGCTCATTCTCTCTGATGAAGCATAAATGGTTTAGTCTTTATCCCATCTGTCTTCCATCCCCTCTTCTGGACACACACGCACACCCGTCCTCTGACAGGAAATCAGAAGTAGCTGTAGAAGTCACCATGTACATCTGCACTGATACCTTCAGCTAGCCAAATGCAGATATGCTTCCCTTTAGCATCCTGCAGGCTATCAGAATGATTCTGTGGCTGACCACAAAAACTATAGACCAAGAGAGAATCCATAGACATAACAGGCATGGCAATAGTATATAGTAGAAAAAAATTAATGTAGTTCCAAAAAAATCAAACACCAGCTGTTCCCTAAGGGTGGTAATCAGAAGTAACCAGAGGAAGTCCCTTTACTGTGTCTAAACTGGTACTGAGGTTTGTCTCAGGGGTCACACTGATGGAGCATAACCTATGTGATCTGCCCTTCCTGTCTGTGCCTTATCTCACTGCCTGAAGAAAAGGTCATCTTGTCTTGCTGACAAAATGAAGCCCTTGTAGAAATTAGGAGTGAACTACTCCTTTCTTATTTGTCTCAGTACTTGGGCAGTCATGAAAGAAAATATGCGTCAGAGGGGCTAAAGGCAGGAAGCATATCTTGTGGGACTTGTGCTGGCCAAGACCCTCTCTTCAAACCATGCAGAGCCCTGGCATGCCTCCGTCACACAGTATGAGTTATGAGTCAAGCTGGAAGCCCATGCATTTCATGGAGGCAAACTTGCCACCACCAGTGCGTATGTTGGTTTCACATCACATTTAATCTGATGATGTAACTGCAGGCTCCCATGGAAAGGGTGGCCTTGATCCATTTTGCCCTTAGCCATGTGTTCTTTCTACTTCCTTTGACTCATATCAGTTGATTATGGAGATCAGGCTAATGGAAAATTAACCTGCCCAAAATAGCAAAACCCACAGAGTTTTCCACCAGGTCAGCCCATGGAACCTCATCCCCTGGGTCCAATAGCAGAGTCCAGCCCACAAGAGGGCCAGGAAGCCTGTTGCTGCAGGTCAGAGAGTGCAGTGGGACCCCTCTGGGTGGCAGCAGCCCACCCCTAGGCCTCAGTAAATGTGACTTGAAGCTACATCTGATATTATCCTATCCTCCCCAGCAACTATCTAATCAACTCATCCTATCTCAGTAAAAAATGCCCTTCTCATGCTCACCTATTAGTTATGGAAAGATGACATCTGGGCTGCCTCTTACAGTCTCAGAGGGCAGCTTGGCCACTCTGGTGACTGCCTGGAAACCACAAGTAATTGCGGATCTCCTGGTAGGTGCTCTTCACCAAGATCTGCGATGAAAATGCAAAGCGCTTTGCATATACAATACCCCTGTGCTGATGCCATTTCATTCAGACTTCTGGCCGTAACTGTGGATTAAGGCGGAATGGGTTTTGCAGAGTGGCTTATACCAAATAGAAGCAACTCATTTTATATTACTTTCTTTTTTTATTTGTTTTATTTAATTTTGCTGTGTTCTATTTTATTTTATTTTATTTTATAGGAGCTTTTAAGTCATCACCATTGTTTCTTGTTGGTATCATATCCATTTTTGTGTTTTCCTTGGAGGAGGAGTGGTTGGGATATCTGTGCTTTATGACCATATTCTGAAAAATAGAATATTAAATCATACCCATGAGTAAGGACAGTCAGTTTTTTGATTGATGCTTTACCTCTTTATAATTTGTTATCTCACTGATTCAGTTCTGATCCCTTCCTACAGCACGATTTAAACTTTTTATCAGTATTTTTGTAATGTTTGCACCTGTGAACAATATTAAAGCCAGAGAGGTCAAACGTATTTGACTGCTTTCCTTGCGTGCTACTTTGCCTGCTACTATAAATATTCCAACTCTTTCCCTCATCCCTAATGTAATTTGAAAATAATGAAATATTTTAATGAAATTAGAAATTACATTCTCAAAGCATCACTCCATTAAAAAAGTGTATCCTCACAGTGTTATGTAGCTATTTAATACCTTCAGTTTTACCTGAAAGTACTTGCAAAGTGTGAAGTGTAGGCATTTAACATGTTTACTGGATTGCCAGACAAATAAAATATCTAACTGTCTATGCCAGATTATATTTGGTAAAATTTTGGTTGACTGTTAACCACTTTGGGGAGGTTTGATTTATGTGTCTAATATATGTATAGCAATCTTGGACTAGGTATAAACAGAGATTTTTTAGTTTCAGCTTATGGGATCAAAGCAATATTCATTCCTTTTGGTCTGGAGTATCTCCAAATATAGACCATCTATACTGCAGCATATACATGGAAAAAAAGAGTCAGTGAATTTATATAAATATATGTCCTATATATGACATTTTTCTGCTTCTGTAATGGTGGGCAGCTGAAGTGATATAAAGGAAGCACACAAAGAGCCTTCCATTTTGGCACATAAGTTTTGGTCTTGGCAATCCTATTTTAAATCAAAATCTACAGTAGCCACCTGGGCTACTCATTAAGCGTGCTGTCCATTTCAGTATATGAATATATGAGTCAGCTTGTAGAACATATTTAAAGTCACCCCATAAAGTGATACCTGATACGTTATGGCTGTGCGGTCGATATTGAAAGGTACCTGGCTTGTATACCAGCACTTGTTTCAAATAATTCTGAAATCAACTTCCCAACATAGATTATGGCTGATTCCCTCCGCTGCTCTCACGGCAAGATTTTGATTAAAAGTGGTTGAAGGGTGACAGTGATGCCTGGTTTTGGTCCTCTGCAGAAGCCCATGCTCCTTTGCAGCTGGAACGGGGGTGTGTCCTGTCCTCCCTGCCAGAAGCTCTTGCTGGAGCACCCTGGCAGACAACACCAGGCCTAACCATGTGTGTATGCCACTCCTGCCCTAGACAGTGAAGGTTACATGACATTCGAAGTTCATATCTAACCTGGAGTAGTGTGGGGTGCTAGGATATTGGAGCTTGTAAAGGGACCTCTTCAGTACTAGTCCATGCAGTAATTGCTTTTAAGAGAAAACATTTTATTTGGGCATTAATAAGTCTAATGTACTGTACAGCCCTTTGAGGTGTGAAGTAGAATTAGCATTGCCTGGAAAGGATGGCCAGTTTGGGGAGGCTACAAGCTGATAAGGACACCCCCTGATCCCTTGAACCAGTTGTTCTCTCAAGGGGATGTGAAAATTACCAGATTTGTATCCCACCTGTGAACGTGCTCCTCTTTCCAGGCTTCTAACCAGGACTCGGGTCAGAAGATGTGCCAGTTAGCTCTTAAACTAATCCAGCTTCTTTTCTCTTGACCAGGGCAGCTCAGTTAATTCTTACAAATTTTAAATGCTTTTCTTAATGGTAGAAGAAGCTACATGCCAGGAGCGGTGGAGTGTAAGTTCACACAGCTTTCAGGATGTTCAGGTAGCTGGGAACTGGCCAGGCTCACAACAGGAGATGTTGAAGGTGGCTAGAAATCACCTTCCTTATCCCCATTTCCCTTTCCTGGACCTAGGGTAGCCTGGGTGGAACACAGAACAGAGCTCCAAATCTTTTATTTCACCAGGATGGAGAGAGTTCAATTAAGCATGCTAATGCCAAGAAACATTTTTCAGGTTGTAACTGGCACTCCCATAAGCTATTAGGTTTTTTACCTGCCACAAAATGACACTCAGTTGTGAAATTACTTCCTGCCGTTAGAAACATCAAAGAAAGTAGTTTTCATTACAGATGAAAATGAAGCTGTTTCAAAAAAGCAAGGGGGAAACACATTGGTACCAACAGGAAAAAATGTATGACTTATGTTCTCAGCTGATTTCAAGGTGTATTGTACATGCTGTGACCCAATTGTTATATTCATGCACAGAACTTCACAAAAGTAGTTCTTAATTGGAAAGCAAAGCAGCTTCCTGGGCGATTCCTTAATCAGGGTATATTTGAATACTGAAGTTGAAGATCTTGGCTTCTACAGGCTTTGCTGGGTTCAAAGCTCGGCTTTTGAGGCACAGTCCCAGCCACATTGAAATCAGGAGCACACTCCCATTGCTGGCAGCAGGGCCAGGGTTCCACCCGCCATTGAAAAAACTGTTTTCCAGAACACCTTGCGTCCTGTGTTGGAGCCAGAACTGGAATAACAATATCTGAAAGATAGATCTCTTGTCTGAAGGTTTGTATATTAATTCAGCCTCCTCCTCTCCACATGGGTGCTTTCATAAAGGCCTCTATCCTGATCTTGACTTGATCGGTTCTATAAATCTTTGTGTAGCAAGATGAAAATACATAGGCCATAAATGAAGGTATCTGATGTTTAGATATGTGGCTAACAGAAGGTATCAGAACCACATCATCATCTTTTTTAAAACAAGGAGTCTTTTGTTCTTGTGATTGTCTTTGCACAGCTGTGAGTTTTATAGCACTGTGCCAATGAATGCACTCATTGCGACTTTTATTTTACTCTGAAAAGGTAAATTGGGAGCATTAAGCCCCCAATAAGTATGTAAAAGTGGCAAAACCACAGGTGAAGTGTTACTGAAAGCTGCAGCCGTGCCAGCCATTTCATTTTAAACATGGCTCTTTTAAAAATAACTTTTGCAGTAAAAGCTGTAACTCGTGGATGTAATATGAGCTATTGCTAATGTCATTCCCATGAATTGCTTACAGTGTTGAACTGTTAGATGTCTGACAAGTCCATATATCTCCTATACAGTATATATGAAAGTTTTCTGCCTCTAAACCATATGTTCTTTTTTTTCATTCCTCTGTATTCTTCAAATACACGTGGTTTGGTGATATAGTTTATTTGAACAGGAACCATAGCAGACAGAATTATTCTTTTGCTGAAATGTATCCTTTTTCATACATCTCAGCTTCACGATTAAAGCAATTGGCTCTCGAGGCATTAAGTTTAGTCTGCTGCTGCCACAATTATGCCTTTGAAAACTCCTGAGTGCACTCAGTGATTTCCAGTAGTCCAGATGTCATTAGAAACAACACACAGGTAGTCTGCAAAGTCCAGGAACACTGTCTACACTTCAGTCTGGCTTGGGAGAGCTTTTCCCTCCCTCCCTCTTGGCCAAGCCTCACAGCTCTGGGAGAAAACAAATAGCTTTCCTCATGGAAAGTTTTACTTAATCTGGCCTGGTGCCTGAGCCTAGACCCTCCTCATCTCTAATGATGATTGAAAATGTACATGCTACCGTGATAAAACATGCTGAGTCGTTAACATTTGGGGGTTGGGTTGTACACGATGAGTAAGGGAGGACTGAAGTAATGTGTTCGTGTCAGACCTTTGGTGGACTTGCATGTCTGGGTTTGAGGGGTATCCTTTTACACGAAACCCACACCCACAGGATCGGGTTTTGCTGTTTCTAGCAGTTTTGCTGAATTGGGTCTCCCTGGAGGCCCACCAGAAGAAAGCCCCCAGAAGAGCAGCTGACCAAACTAGGTGTCACTCCTGGTTTTCTCCATGCATGCAGTTGCCCACAGAGCAGACTTGCCTACTTTTTCTTAGCTTGAGTATGCTATGAAATCTAGTAGCAAACTTTCCTCTCTTCTAGCATCAGTCCTTAGATTCCCAGGGACGTTGTTGAGTCTCTGGCTTTCAAGGAAGTTTCCAGTCCCGTCAGAGAAATCCTGAGTGCCTCCATACTCATTCAGTGATGGGAGACACTGGCGGAGGGAGCAGGAGGCTAGTCAAGTGGTGGGAAAGCTGCAGAAATCAGCAAGCAGTACTTTGCAGTGTCTTGATACTCAAGAGTATTTTTAGTATTAAAGACCCAGTATTTGCTTGATGTGCATCTGCATGAACACCTTCGCATGAAAACATTTTGAGTCATCAAGTATTCAGCTGAAGTCATGTTGCACCCTCTCTTTTCAGCTAAGAGCCATCTTCACATTTCAGCCTTGCTAGTGACCATGCAGTTAGCAAGGAAAGAAGCTTCTCACTCCCATGCCTGATTCATTCTCCTATTTCCATAGTAATTGCTGTTTCAAATGATAAAGGTTTTGTGGGTTATTTTCTGTAAGCTTTCCTTGGCTATCAGGGAAGAAGTTGCTGTATCTGAGCTTTGGTAACATTTACATCTGCTTTTATGCCTGGAGGAGGGCCAGTGAAAATATGTGGCTTGCAGAAGCACAAACTTCGTGAGAAAGCTTTGTTCTGATGCAATTCATTTTAAGAATATATTGTTTGTTGAAACAATTCTGCTGAGCTCTGCAGTGTTAGCCAGTCAGGTGTGGCCTCGTGGCTTGTGTATGGCTCCTGTGCTCTCATGTCCTGAGCCCATCCTGGCAAAACAACTGCTGGGGAAGTTATAGAAAAGCCCTCTTCTCCAGGGAGCAGAGCATCACACAGATCCCTGCTGCCTCTCGGCAGAGCAGGGCTGAAGCAAGCTGCCGGCTCAGCCCAACAAACACATACGTGTCAGAGGAAGCGCTCTCATGAGTAAACTCCCTGACTTCACGTACAGCGCTCTTGGCTAAGTGCTAGCAAGCTCTAGTGTTGCTCGATCTCAGAGCCACGAAGGGCCTGCCTCTGCTCCCACTTAAGTCAATAACACGGTTCCCTTTGGGTTTGTCGGGAATGGGACCAAGCGTATGGCTGGTAGTTAAAGCGCATAATAGCTGCATTCATCGAAATCTGGTTGCTGATAGACAGGCAGAGAGGGAGTTTTTTCTAGCAGATTTCTGTGCAGCACAGTTGATTGTTTCATCTGCGTCTGCCGGACAACTGTGGGGCTCAGTCATGGGCCTGATAGCAGCTTGACCATCGTGTTGAGAATGGGCTGCTTGATAACCTGGCTCCTGGTCTTTCCTCCTCTCTGAGGAACTAATGCTGATTGTAACCAAAGGGGGCACAGGCTTTCCACTACAGGCTTATCTCCAGGCTGGGAGGAAGCTTATGAAAAAAAGCAGACCCTTAAAATGTTCCCCTCCTCCTCTGCCACTGAAAATACCTGGAAACAACTGGTGAGTGAGCAATACAGTAGGAAAACCTTGGTCCTGTCCCTCACTGGACAGCCTGGCTGGGTTTGTCTACAAATCAGAGAGCTGAACCAGCCTTCTGCCTGATTTTACAGTCTTCTGCATTTTGAATACTTTGAAGCTTACTGCAACACAAATACCAGAAAGTGGAGTAAGATGGTGCTGCAAGTGTATTGAAATTCCCAAGCTATACTGTCCCTGAACACATGAATTGCAATATGAGCACTCGAATAGGCTTGAAAAGCAATGCTACAGGCTGTCAAAGTCGGTAATTAGTGGGTCAAATTCTTTGGTCCTTACATAGTTACAGCTCATGTTATCCAAATTTGGTATATGCACAAGAACATTCCTCACTTCCCTTTGCACAACCAAAGGATGGTTTTCCTACTTAATTTTGTCCCTTCTGCAGCCATATGAGACTGCAGAAGACAAGACTTGACTCATTATGGCTGTGCTGTCCAGATTGCTCTTGATGTTAGATTTCTGTGGGAGCTAGGGCTGAAGATTTGTTCCATTCATAACTCTTGTGATGCCTTTGGGGTTGCAGAACAGGTATTGCAGTAGGTATTACAAATCAATTTTGATACCCTGGGAGCAGCAGGCCGTTCTTTTTCTAGCGCTTCAAGGAAAATATGTGTTTCATTGCCACCTCATAAGCAAAATCTTCTGCAAACTACTTAGGAAGGAGGGAAAAAAAAAAAAAAAAAGCTATTTTAGGTCAGAAGAGAAGCCTCCAAAAATACAAAACTAAAGAATATTTATTTTAACTTCTATTTCTATCCTGCATATATGCAGTTCCATACACACATAAAGTATCTGTGTGCATATATATGTGGTGGGCAAAAGTGATGTTAAGTCTCTTCTACTGATGCAAAAATGCTGCAGGTGCCTGTTGAGTAAAACCTTTTGGAATCATGAGGTCAGGAGAAGAAACACATCCTGAGGACCTTCTGCCATGCGCAGTTAGTTTCTGAACCAGAATGGCTGTTGAAGTTCTGAAATCTGGCTCCATGCTGCTGCATGCCTCTGCGCTGCCGTTGTCACTGCTGCTGCATCTTTCTCAGGCATCTGAGCTTTTGCTCTCCAGATTTTTATTTGAAAACTAAGGCAACTGGTAAAGCTGATCTTTTTGCTATTAGTTGCTTTTTTTTTTTTTCTGTGATAGCTCTGCTCCACCATGCTCCAGGCTGCACTTGAACTCAGCTATTCATTTAAGGACTTCCACCTCAGAGCATCTGCGTGAGCCATTAGAAACTTCTGCAGGCGTCTTCTTATAGTAATATGTCTGTGGGTCAGTAGTACTGGGAGGTTCAAATGTTCTTCTCAGTCTAAGATGACTATGTGTGAAATTGTCATATTGAAAGAGGTTAGTAGAGAAACTGGCCCTGATTTATTTCCAATTAAGCAGGTTCTTGTTTGTTTTCTTTCTTGTGAAAAATTTCCCCGATTCATAAGCTGTTAACTGTTGCACAAGACGATACAGAAAGCTGCTCCTTGGGCCCTAGCAGTAAAGGGCTAGAACTTCCTGAAGTTGCTAGAATTGATGCAGTGCAAATTCAGGGTTTGCAGAAAGCTGTAATGAGTGCAAGCTCTGGCTCAATGTACCTCACCCAGGCAGAGCACGAGATCTCTTTGAAAAGGGGCCCTGGAAGGGCTGCCAGCAATGGAGATGGATGCTCTGCTCCTGTCCCCGAGTTTCTAGGTAACTTTGAAAGAATTCTCAGGGATTTTTGCTTCTTTTTTCTTCCACATAAGGAGTATGTGGCCTCGCTGCAAAAGAAAAAGAAGCAAAAGTGATTCCTGGGCGGAAATTGCCATCAGCCGCAGGCAGACCATGCTTTTTGCATCAGCAGACAACATGGCAGCAGTATCTGCTTTGGAGAAGTTCACAGGAATTCTCTCACTGTTTCCTGAAACCCAGGCTGGACCTTTACAGGCCAGACAATCACCACTACAGTCCACCAAAACCACAGACTCCCAACTGGATATTCTGTGTCAGACCACCCCTTGGCAGGACCTTGCAAACCTCCATTGTTGCCAGGCAAACTGATGGTTTCTGCTCTATTCAGCATGTAGCTGGAATTGTAAAGGTAAAGATGACCCATCTCCTTTGTAGATTTAGACTTACCTTTTGCAGTCCAATATTCCAGATATTTCATGTTATTTCTATGGTAAACTAAAGTCGTAAAGAGGAGACAGCACTGCTGAAGTCAATGAAAGGCTTGCTCAAAGGAATGCTAGTGTGAAAGCACATTCTTGCTCTATTTTAGTAGCTATCTTACAAGTCCAGAGCTATCTGCAGCCCTCAGCTGAGTTGGTGCGCGGTTGCTGGCAGAGTTACATCTGTGTGACAGGTCTCTGGGATCTCCAGCTGAAACAGGGGCTCTGCATGGGGCTGCTCCCTGGCAAGGATTCAGCACAGTCAAGGAATCAGGGCACTCTGTGACATGTGCAAGGAAGTACATGTGTGTATATACACTTTTTCTCTTTGGGAAACATACTAAAAAACCCCATAAGCTTTCTCATGATGCTGTAGCATGGTTAGCAAGCATTTTGAAGTTTCAGACTGTCTGTGAAACTACCTGGTGCTGTACTTAAAGAAGGCTTGAGAAAAAGAGAAATGAGAGGAGGGTTAAATATAACATCCCCATAGAAAAAAAAAAAAAAAAAAAAAAAGAAGAAGAAAAGACGAGCAGAGGGGAATTTTGGAAGAAGAGGGGAAAAGGTGAGGGTGGGTGTGAGAGAGAGGAGTTTGTCTAAAAGTGAAATGGTAGAAATGAGTAGTAATAGCCTAGGATTTGACTGCCATGGAAAAGTGTATCTAAAGAATATCTCACTTTGCCCCAAACTCATTTACGTGTAGAGAAAAATGAGAGGGAATGATGGAATGAGCAGTGTGCTCATTAAACTTACAAATATCTGAGGAGAGAGTATATCTGAGGAGTAAGCTCAAGCCTAGGAGCCCATCTATCTGATCAGCAGTGAGATGGCTGCAGTCCATGGAGATAGGAGGTTTTGGTGGTCCAGGTCCACTTGGCAGGAGCCTCAAATAACCCTGGGAGTTATTTCCATGCTCTATTGACAGAATTTCTAAGGAGCAAGGAAAAGGCTTCAGTGCTGCCAGAGGGTGGAGAAAGCTCCAATAAGGAGCCCCAAACCCTCTCAGAAATATGGTATCAAAGAAGACGTGGGAAGTTCTCTTTGAGTAAATACAGTCACATCATCTGAACTTGGTGTGAAATCTCCAAATGAGACTTCTCTTGCAGGTTAACAAGGCATTTAATAAAAATGTTAAAAATCAGAAAATATTATCCACTGATTCTTCCCCAGTTAGAAATTACCCACCAGAAACACTGCTAGAAGAAGTGGTAAGATGTTGACATGGCAGAGGAGGATTTGTAAAAGCTCATTTTCAAGGCTGCACGATTGAGGAGTAAAACAGGAAATCCCCTTACTTTGCAACTTTCAAAAGATGGCATTCAAATACATTTAGGATATGATCCAAATGCCAGAGAAAAATTTTCCATCAACTTCGATGGGTGTTCTAAAACAGGATGTGTTAAATCAGGGGAAATAATAACAGTCGCAAGTAACTTAACAGAAGATTCGCAACACATTATGAATCACTGTATTAAAGAATCAATTAGAGTCAGCTATTTAAATAAAGACAGAGTAGTAGCAAAAAAAGAAAAAGTGAACTCAAAAAGATCAGCACATCTGCTGAAGTTTCCAAAGCTATATTTAATATTAACTTGGGAAAAGCACCTGGACTGAATGGTGTCTCATCAAAAATTTGTAAGTGTTTCCAGACCAAAAGCACTCAGATACTTCTAAAAAAAAATCATCTGCTCAACTAAAAGAGCAAATTCCTCTCAACCCTTCCCTACCACTGAATTTTATTATGGAGAATATCACCATCTTCAACCAGAGAAGCAACAAAAGGCAAATATTTCTGTATGATCCAGGTTTTTGTTGACTGTTCAGATCTAGTACCAGAGTCTTTGGCCTGCTGGCTGCTGCACACAAGCTGTACCTTCTGCCCCAGTGAACTAGTGTGCTGGAACAGGGCCTGCCTTTGTCTAACAGTACAATTAGCTAACAGTGGGGTAGACTTCATCATTATAAAGAATATTTTGGATTCAAGCACTCAGCGCAGAGTATGAAAAGTAAGCAGATTTTTGGTAGAGATGCCAGATTTCCTTCCAAGAAATCTACAAATTGATAGATCATTTCTTTAGTTGTTAGGTGAGAATTCAGGAAAAAAAAAAAAAAAAAAAAAGATAAGAAAATCTGCTTTTGAAATTTGAAGCCAATTTACTGTCTTTTTTATTATTATTTTATTTTCTTCAGGAAGGTGGTAAGAGACAGTATCTGATTGTGTGAGTTGTGAGCCTAAGAGCATTTGGTCAGCCATCTAGAGGTCAGCCAACCGTATACCTGATGTTTCATTGGTTATATTTATGGTTTCTCTGATGATGAAATCTAGATTTCTGCAGCGACCAACGTAATTTCTCTGCCATCAGTTAAGACCTTGTTTGAGACAGGAGCTGGCAGATGCTTGTGATGCCAAACGAGGCTGTATCATACTTTCTGTTGTGCATCGTCCCTTGAGCAATGGGGGCCACTGCCTTTCTATGCCTGTTTTCTGAAAAGTGTCACTGTTAAGAAAGTTGTCTGAAGACAGATTCAAATTTCATATGAAAAACATTAATCGAGGGGAAGAACCACTGCAGGGGGAAAACCCCATACCTTGACACACTAGCATGATTGCAAGAATTCTTCTTTAAGATGTCTGACTGGGAATATTTCTCATAACATGGAAAAGGCATTTAGATTTTACATTGCTGCTACAAAATGAAAATTTTCGAGTGGGAGAACTTACCTTTGGTTATTTCTGGTAGAGGCGAGAGTAAGTCAGCAGAGATCCAATGGGTAGAGGTATTGCAGCTGCACTGATTTCTACCTGTTCAGACCCTAAATCCGCTTATTTAAGAATGAACGTACTAGCTGCAGGGACAGTTCTTCTAGCCACATCCCTATTTGAGATAACCCCACTTTTAAGTACAAACAGAACAGACATTCTGTGTATCTTTTATCTTTCGCTTTACAGACTTTTATTTATATTATGTATCTGTATCTCACATGCCAATGGAAATCAGGAAAGGAAATTAATTTGTATGAACGGACTTCATAAATTTCATGATTTACCAGTAATGAAATCCTGGTTTGCAGAATGAGAAATAATAGGGCTTTTCCAAAATATCTTAATCCTTGGCTATGATTAGTAGCATAAAATGAACCATTCTTTCCTATGTGTCTAAAGTCCAAGTTGTGCTCCATGTAGCTATGTGATATTCTTTCCAGTCCCATGTCAGTAAATAATTGCAATGCTGCTCTTTAGTCTGTCTCTGACCTTCGCTATGCTTGCCTTCCTTGAACAAAAGCGAAGAATTGTGACAGATCGATCTCCTTTTGTGATCTGATCTAGTCTGGTGTGGAAGAAGAGTTTATTAATCCTACTCCCAAATTCCTTAACCAGTTTACCATAAATATACTACTCTATAAGCATATGTAATACAGCACAGCCATAACAGTGCTTAAAACAGGATTAGGCAATACCTCCAATTTTCTAACTACTTCTACTTTTGCAGAAATACATATTCACTTTCTTTATATTGTCAAGGGTGATCTTTTTGCAAAAACAAAAATACTTTAACTAGTTTAGGTTTTATGAGTTTAGGCTAGAATATTGTCTAGTCTGTCTGTACTTGGCCACTTTGTGTAATTCTAGTTGTTACTACCTGGGCACAAAGCAAAGATGATCTGAGTTTTAAGGAGCCTCTTTTGGAGACAGGAAGAACGAAATAGCTTAGCATCATCTTGTTTTAACAATTAAGAATTGTCAGCTGTTCTGTGTACTCGAGCAAAGGAAGGACTTTTAGGCCTAGAGAAATGGTTTAGGATCTAGAAAAGAAAAACCATATGCTACAAAAACCCTGTGTATGGTTTTCCACTATTCCCTAGAAAGCGGGTAGGGCTCTAGGATCAAACTGTACCCACACACCATATGCATTAAAGCAAACACACTGAAGTAAACACGTAAGTGTAATTGACCTCTGAGTGGTAGAAATCAGAAGTCTGCTGACATCAGAGAAGTCGTGCATGCTTCAAAATTCAAGCAAAGTAAGAGGAACAGATCTACTTGTCTTTTTTGCATGTCAGCATTGAAACATACCAGATACTCTTTAGGGAATGAGCAAAATAGGGTGTTTGCAATGCAGTGACTGATTCTTTCCTGCCAAGACATCAGAAGTGTACCTTTTGCATTTGTAGACCACCTTTAAACATCTGCCTGTGTTGAATAAGGAGTTGACGCAAAGCCCATTGAAGTGAATAAGAATTCTTCTCTTGTTTTCTGTGCTCCTTGAATTAGGCTCCAGTTTAAAGTCATATGAGAACCTATCACTTATTTTTTTTAAAAAAAGTCCTATGTTTTAAAAAAATGCATGAAAATATCTAATACTGGATGAAAATTTAAGGGCCTGAAGGTTGATGCAGACAGAAGTTATAGTTCCCAAAGTAACTGTAAAAGATTTTATTACATTAATATGTAAAGGTTAATGGCACATACAATAATCTGAAATACTGTCTGTATTACATATGGAGTGTGACTGACTTGCAGGGTTTTAAGAACCCTCACTTCTTGTTCGGGTGTGCTGATATTTGAAGTAACATTTGTGTTGGTTACACGGCCTAGGCCAAAGTGATCTCAAGAAGCCCTACTTTCTTGCATATTGAATAGTGGATTTTTTTGGTGAATGCACCACTGTACCTGTTTCTGTCCCCCTTTATACCAGTTGGAAAGAGAAATTTGTCTCCTCAGGTAGCTGTCATACAGGTGTGTAAGGTCCATTTCTGCCATTTTGGAGGTCTCTTGAGCTGCTGTACTTTTTCCTGTGGTCTGTAACAAGACAATGGTAACATTGCACCACGCATTCTTCATGGAAAACGGGATAATTTCAACAATTTTCCATTTCTCGCAGTGTTTTTCTCTGAAGCTGGGGGCCTTCTCTCTGTGTGCAGAGTTTTGTATTGCAACTCTCCATATGCAACTCTCCATTGATAGCCATGACAAAGAGAAAGCATGAAAGCTTCTAGGGCAGAACATTCATCCTCGCTTATCTGGCCCTTGGAGACATTAGCTAATCGAGCCATGATACTCCATACAATAGGACAAGTGCTATAAAGCTACGTCTGTTATCCCAGCAAACGTGGACACTTATAATTCCCATGGCCATTTTATAGTATTTGTTTTCTTCTGACAACAACATCCACAGCCTATGGTGCTATCTACTCCAACAATGAATCTGATGCTGGCTCTCTGTGTTATCGGCTGCCTAATAACTGTCTTTTCTTTTTTCCTTTTTTTTTTGTCTTTCCCACCCCATTTGTGAGAATCTGTCCCCTGGAGCTCTTCTCTATCAGGGCCCTGCAGCTGCTGTTATTTTAGATATGGCAGGAAGTAGGTACCGGAAAACAGCGAGAGCTCACAGAGCTCAGAAAAATCTAGAAATTCCTCTGATTTACCCCAGGCTCTGGCTCCAATCAAAGTCGGTAGCAAAAAGGGGAAAAAAGGAAGGGGGGGGGGGGGGGCAGGGGG
>JANRGW010006569.1:0-12754 GCA_024733675.1 Psilopsiagon aymara
GGGGGGGGGAGAGTCAGGATGTACTTTACAGGGAGGAGGAAAAATAGGCAGTGAGTGCTTCCAGGAGCTGGATGCTGCTTTGGAGGGGGAAAGGGCGAAGTGGTATATAAAGAAGGACAGGTACCATTTACAAGTGGGAAGGGCAAGGGGAGAGAATGGAAAATTAGAGTAATGGGAGAAAGAAAATGAATGTGGAGGAGTTGAACAGTACAGGAGGGGAAGGAGGCAATTATGGAAAGGGAAAGGAGAGAGAAGGTGAAGGTTACATTGAGAGGAAAAGGTTTTGGTGGGAGGGAAGAGAGATAGACTTAGTGGGAGGTTGCTGCTGAGAGAGGAGGGAGGGATGGTGGCTGGGTGAGACCATGGCGTGACCGAACCACTGGGTTTCTGTGCTGCTCCTGGAGCGTTGGTTGCACCCTGTTACGTGATTTCTGGGAATTTAAGGAAGCACAATTCCAGTGTTCACTGCTCACGCTACTAGTTTCTGCACAGAAGCACTCTTTCCAAAGATGGTCCGTGTTTGGGATTTGCACAGAAAGACAGATTGCTAAGCAGAAAAACACTCAGGAAGACCAAGTGTCTACACTCCTCTCTCAGTGATGAGTCCCCAGTTAGCACTGTCAAAGATAGGCCTTTGTGGTTTTAATCCTAAATGATTATATGGCTTCTGCTACATGCTCTGCCCTGGCAAACCTCAAAGAAAGACAAGAGCCCGTTGAAGCTAACAGATTCTCTTGTATTCAGAGTAAACTGAGAAAGTAGCTCCCATAATCCCATTGAGCACTCAGGCCATGAATACCCAGGCACAAAGGCTTGGCATGTAGCAGGATTAGAAGGACATAAAGAGGTGTCACCTCCTGCTTTTCCTATTAAGGGAGGAATCTCACAACATCATTTTAAAGTCAGCCCTCACCAACCAGTCTGAAACCCAGCCCCAGAGTATGTCAGTTGCAACCTGTGCCTACTCCCTGTTAGAACCTCATTGTTAAGCCTTGATAATGTTATCCCTGTCTCAAAGACCTCCCAGGCCTTTAGGAGATGTAGAGATAAGGAGGTCTAGAGCCATTGGCAAACTGAGACAAGAAAGAATTTCCCTTCCACTGAAGAATGCCAGTGAATTAATTTTATGCAGATGAAATACTTGGCTCAAAACCCCAGCAAACACACCCCCCAAACAAACAAATCCCCAAACAGAAAACAGGATGTCTCATGACTGGAGAAGGAAATAGTGAAAGTACCAAAGAGCCTTAAGGCCAAAAAGCATTTATTCCTCACTCTGAAGAAGAGCAGCATAGATTTAATGGTCTCTGGAGGGGAGGGATAAGGAAGCTACAAACACCAAAAGTAATTATATTAAACTTGTTGTGGTTTAACCCCAGCTGGCAACTGAGCCCCACAGAGCCGCTCACTGCCCCTCCAGTGGGGTGGGCAGAGAATCAGAATGGTAAGAGTGAGAAAACTTGTGCATCGGGGTAAAGGCAATGTAATAGGTAAAGGAAAATCCACATGTGCAAGCAAAGCAAACCAAGGAATCTATTCACCAGTTGCCATGGTCAGGTCAGGGCTCAGCCATCCCCAGGACACCAGGGCTCCATCACACATGATGGTGACTTGGGAAGGCAAACACCATCACTCCCAACATCCCCCCTCCTCCTCCTTCCTCAGCTCTGAGCACAATGTTACACTGTTTGGAATATCCCTTGGGTCAGTTGGGATCAGCTGTCCCGGCTGTGTCCCCTCTCAATCCCTTATACACCCCGAGCCTACTCATGGAGGGTGAGGAGCAGAAAAGGTCTTGACTTAGTGTAAACGCTACTCAGCAGTAGCTGAAACTAAGCAGTGGCTATGAAGAAAGTTAACTGTACCCCAACCCAACTGTGCAGAAAATCAGCCTTTCTGAATGGGGCTGTGTCTTGACCATTCGTCATGGATGATCTTAGCTTTTCCTTTCCATCCTCCCAACCAGACTTTCCTACAAAGTGAAACCCTGGAAGGCCTGAAGCTTTCCTTAGGGTGCTGCAAGTTCTCTGGCTCTGTGCCTGCAGGGAGTCTCATGTGGGGACACCCCAGCAACAGCCAGATGGTTAAGCAGACATGTAAGATGCTTCGTGCGAGCCTTAGATGTCGAGCTGTGGTACAGCAGTAGAGATGCCACTGTGGGTTTCCATTCAGTGCTTTATTGCCTGAGATGAACCACTAAAAACAAAAGAGATATCCAGGAGCGAAGTGCTCTATTCCTCTGACCTGCTTCCCACCCGGGTATGTGCGTGCTGCCTGCTGTAAACATTAAGGCTGTAAAAGCTCATTGTCAAATCAATTCTGCTCTTACTGAGACTGGAGAGACCATGAATGTGCCTTGAAAGACTTTAAATCTTGCCCCTCCCTGATGATTTGCAAAGTTTAATTTCTGTAATGGGCTCTGGTGACAGAGGCATTCACTGTTTTTCCAACAGGAATTGCTGAATGGATGAATGAGTCATTCTGTAGGCGGGAGATATAATGGCAGCTTTCGATATTCCTGATCTAAGGGTGGGGAGGTTGTGTGGGAGGGGAGGAATGGGGTACACTTGAAGTGAAATTATCTACCTTGCTTCCCCTCCATCAGGCAGCCTCTCCTCTCCAAGTCCCTTCCTGGCCCTGGTGTCAGGATAATGCTGGAAGAGGGAAAGGGAAGGCTGAGGGACCTCCTGCGGGAGATGAAGTTTATAATATATGCATTTGCCTGGAAATGCCATAAGAAATTAATATTACAGAAACAGTGGATCTGCATTAATATTTTAATCTGAAATGAATATTTAATTTGAAAGCTTTGATTTGAAAGTGAATGAGACAGCCGTGACACGAACGCTTGTGCTTTTCCTGTTAAGAAATGTTAATGATTTATTGACAATGTCGGTAGCAATAACTTTACACTGCTTCAGTTACATAATGCCTTTGAAATATTGGGAAAGTGATTACTGGGAACAAAAAGCAGGTCTGGCTTCAGCAGCCCAAAGGGGAAGGAGTTCTCATTGAGAAAAGGGGAATTTCCTTCAGGAAGAGGATCCCACCGGCATGTCTGAGGCATTTAATTGGGTGGCCACCTTCCCCCCAGCATCAGCATCCTCCCTCAGTATCAGCCATCTCTCTTGCCTGAGGTGCCCCAAGGCTAAGAACTTGCTCTTCAGTAGCTCCTGCACCTGGGGGGGCTGAGATCTTCCCAGAACCAGGCTTCTCAGCTGGCTTCCCATAGAGACTCCTGCCATGGACCTCAGCACCACAAATGGTTTACTCTGGGATTTCTTATGGTTTATCTGGCTGAAGGTGACTCAGGGTCATCTTACTTCTCACACATTTGGTAATATTAAACATCAAAACCATCTTAATCACTTGAGCACGTTTATTTTATGCGTTTTTAAGAGTTCTTGAAGCTGTACCTGTAGTTTCTGGAAGCTCTCTTAGGGTTTTACTCTGGAGTGAAGGCAGAAGGGGAACAGAGGAAAGCAAACGGGTACGTTGCCCCATGAGCATCCTGTGTTTAATCTTACATTGCATATGAAACTGGAAGTCCTTGGCTCAGTGTGGCTCCTGTGAACCTGACCTGGATGCCCACAGACGGTAGGTGCTGAGCCTGAGGACTCTCTGCCTATAGTTTTTAAACTGCTTAAAAATTCATAGGAAAAAAGCTCTTCCCTGCTGAATAAATCCGGATGTGGAATATTTTTGTGACATGGTCTGTTCCCCATTAGCTCAGAACAAGGAAAATTCATCTAAAAAATAATTAAAGAGACACTTTGGCATGGTGTCTTGAAAGCCGTACCATGCTGTAGGTTCCCAATTCCAGAAATGTGTTTCTTCTTAAGGCCAATCTTTGCACAAAATTAAGAGAAAAATGAAACCTAATTCACAATGTGACCCAATCTAAACAAATAGAGAGTGTTTTTCTTCCTTTTTTTCATCCTTCTCCTCCTCCCCCCCCCTTCCCCCTTTTTTTAATTTCATGCCATTGTTACAGTCAGCCTTAGTAGAAGTAAGTTAGTGGAATGAGGAAACACAAACCCAATATAGGATGCGGTTTAAAGTACTGGTTCTTGAGCCTGACAATCTTTCTCATTTTTCAATTGCATTTTTCTGATGGCAGTCTTGGTGAAATTAGTGCTGGCAGAAGATGCTAGACACAGGAAGATGGAGGCTTGAAACTGGGCAGTGGATGTCAGCACGTGTTTTTGTCTGCTGCACATCTGCCCTGGTCCCTCTCGTACCTTTCAGTGTGTTTTAGGTGAGGTTTTCAGGAATGAAGGCTCATAGAATCCCAGACTGGTTTGGCTTGGGAGGGAGCTTAAATTAAGCTCATCCAGTTCTAACCCTCTGCCATGGCCAGGAACACCTTCCACTAGAGCAGCTTGCTCCAAGCCATGTCCAACCTGTCCTTGAACATTGCCAGGGATGGGGCAGCCACAGCTTCTCTGGGCAACCTGCACCACTGCCTCAGCACCTTCGCAGGGAAGAGCGTCTGCCTTATATCTAACCTGAACTTCTGCTGTATGCGTTAAACTTGAGTATTACCTGAGCTTGACTTAAATCTCCCTTGTTGACGATGTGATGTTCTCCACATCAGAGGAGGCAATCAGAAGGGATCAGATCAGCTTGATAACCTCATCTGTAGCAGACAAGATTGGGAAAAGAGCAGTTATCACTGCAACCTGCTAGAAACTTAGCAGTGGAATACGTAAACATCAACTCCTATTTAAATCCTTGTCTTCCACAGACGCAATTAGAAAGGTGGGCTCCAGCATAGCTATACGACTCTTGATTTTGGATTATTGGCCTCAACCTATGCCATGGGGCTCATCACTCCACTCACCTTTGGTGAGACCTGTCTGTGTTCTCCATAAAGTCACTGCTGTAAGTTCCATGTGCAGCTTTTCCTAGTAAAAGCTGGCAAGCCATTATTTGCCACAAAGCATGGCCTGTTTTGGAGCACATGGCAGTTGAAAGGCTGAAATATTGTGAATGCTCCTAACAAAGGTGATTTCATTTGTTGTGGACAAAATGCCTCCCTATTTTTCATTGTTTGGCAAACTGTTCTGACAACAACTCAAATCTGTTCATATTAAAATAACTCCAGAGTTTTAGTGATGAGCTGAATTGGAAAGAGTTTGGTATCCTAGAAAGAGTTACTAAACTTTCTGGGCAGGTCCTATCGCATTTAGTAGCAAAGGGGACCTTCCTCTATAAATATGGTGAACTCTAGAATTTAAGGAGATTTGTATTGCGCTATAGAAATGTCCTTTAGAGAATTAATTTTGAAGCCCGTGGGTTTAAATGTTTTCTAAAAATAGCACTGAATATACACAGGGCTTTGTGCTTCTGTGCCTATTTAGTTTTGGAGAATGTTTTCATGTATTATTTGGTGCACTTTCCTTTCTCCTCGGCCTTTTTTAAAGCATCGGTGGTAAAGGAATGAAAGGAGGCTATTTTTTGCTACAGGATAAATTTTGATACTTCAATTCCAGGTATTTTTGCCTCCTGAGGAATTTTCTATTTTGCTGAGATTCTTAACCAGGTCATTCCCGTATTCATTGGTTTAATTACCTGCCTTAGCAGTGGATCCGAGCTGCCATTTCAGCAGTCCAGTTCAGTTAGTCTGTCCAATTCTGTGCACAGATGTACTCCTGCAATAGCAAGCAGTTTTCAAGCGAGCATGCATGAAATATCCTCAAATACAAACAAGGTTCTAGTTTTCTCAGATCCAATTCTCTGCAGCTTTTCTAGCTGTCCATATGATGTTTTCTGTTTCTTGATGCTCGTGGGCAAACAGGGTCTGACACTCGATAGCGAGCTGTACTGCATCACAGGGATCTGCTACCTATCACTGGAGAACAGGGTATCACCTCAAAGAGCAAAGGGAAGTTTTGAAAACCCTGTTAAATGCATTAACAATGAGCTGGGGATAAAGTCAAAACCCTGCTTAGACATTTCAATTGAGAGTTGCCATACAACTGTAGCCAGTGGTGGGTCTTGGCTGAAAATGTATTTACACATTAAGACAGATAGAGATGGATTTCACTAGTTTAAACGCAGCTTTAGTGCAGACGAAAGCAATAGGGGGTGGAGGGGGAAGCACAGGCTGCCACTACCCTCACATATGGCAGTTGTTTCCTCTAATGCTTGCAATATTATATTTATTTCACGCAGTGACATATCACAGAAAGCCAAAAAAAAAACCCAACCTGCAGCTTTTATTGAGGGCTGTCCTCCAATTTCATTGTGTTTTGCGTCAGTTTTCTTTTCCCTTCTGCTTTTTATCTGTCTGGTTTCTATTTTCCGCTCTTTCTGTTCTTTCCTTCTCTGTTTTGTTTTGTCTTGTTTTGTTTCTTTTTCACCGTTTTTGCGGAATCTCAGTTGCACTGAGAAGCCTGGGAGGTATGAGTGGAATGTTTTGATTTAATACATCCTTACCTGAACTTTCCTTTGACAAATCAATTAATATCTGTGGATTCTGGGGGCAGAGGACTGGGGGGCGCAGGGAGATGAGGCTGCTGTGAGGATGGGGAAGCTTGGCAGCACAGCTGGGGTCCAGAAGAAGGGCTCTGGAGTGCTTGCTTCAGGTGCAAGGGGATGACAGGTCAAGTTATGAGATTCTTTCAGATTCTGAGCTGAGCACCTGACTGAAAAGCCTGGATACATTGTCCAGGGAGGCAGGAGCTCACCTTGCTCTGCGATGCCAAGTCTGAACTTCGGGGTTAAGCTACAATCCACAGTTTCTCAGAGGTTTGTTCAGATGCTGGTCTCATGTTTGGACTGATGTAGTCTGGGGCAGGACTTAGCCTTTCACTGCTGATGTATGGGTGATCCCAGGGACCAAAGAACAGATGAGGGTTGGGTACCTGCTGGGGCTTGGGAGCAATTGAGTCAAGGACCCTGCATGCTGTTCAGACAGGACAAACTTCTAAACTCAGATCTGCTGCTGAAGGCTGTGACGGCTCCTGTATGGAGCCCCACTTGGCTCCGTACCTTGTGTGCATGGGGCTCTGCAGCTGTGTTTTTCAAATGCCATTCAAATGAAAGCAGAAAGGGGAAATCCCATTTCACTGGGAGTCGCTCTCAAATGCACAGGGAAGCTTTTCCTCTGAATCCTGTCTTTTGGCTTTCTTGCTGCAGAATGACATGCGACATCTTTCTCTTGATCAATTTGTTTATCGTTTCCTTGATGATCCTCTTCAATAGCAAGACACGACAGGTTTCTGTTGTTAATCCTGTTAGTGCTGGCATTGGAGCAGCTATTTAGTTTAGGAAAAACATTTGGGTTTGCTAAACTTTCTTGTAGATGATGCCCGTGAATACCAAAACATGGTCTGATATGTTTGAGTTTTCTAGACTATTCCCAAGCTGTGTATTTCCATCTGTCTGAGTCCTGCTGTCTCTCCTCATACGTACGTGCCAGCACCAGACTTCCTTTCTGGCTTTCCTTTTGCTGACTGCACACTGGGGTTGCTGAGGGAGCAGAGCTCTCTTTTTCATGCCCATGTCCTGGACCTACCTCTCCACTGGTGGCTGACACCAAGGGAGCCCACCATGATGCATAGATCTGGGGCTGCTTCTGCTGTGCGCCTCCTCCAGGACAGCAGATAATGACCTCTCTTCTCTGTAGTGTTTTAAAAGTGATGTATGACTAGAGGAAAATGTCAGAGCAGAGCACTGGAAGACTGATGATCTCCCATGTATCTTCTGAACAGGTACCCAGCTAGCAGAGGCCTCATATGCAGCCCCCCTCCCCTCTCTGCACCCATGCATGCTATTTATCTTGTGGGGAAAACATTAGTAGGCCTAAGAGGGTAGTTCAGGCTCCAGAGCTCACCCAGTCCTTGACCTCTGGGCTAAGACTGGGCTGTGGAGTGGTGACTAATGAACAGCAATTGCAGGGGTGTGTTTTGTGTTGTGGCTGCATGCCTCTGGGTGGAATGTATCTGCAAATGTACTGTATGATTACAAGAACAGGGGACCCCTCTGTAATAAGCAAGTCCTCATCTTTGCTGCCTTGGAGTTACGTGGTTCTCTGGTGTTGTTGGATAAGTTTTGGTTCAGTGAGGGCATCTTATCTTCTTCCCCTGTCACCTTCCCAATTTTGTCTTGGCTGTTTTGGGAGCCTGAGTGCTCCCGTGCATCCTGGTGATGATTTGAAGTGGCCTCAGTGGATGGCAGGGTGGGGTTGTGGGCTCTGTCATGGATGCAACTCTTCGTTTCCAGACTGCAGTGACGCAGCCCAAATAGACTGAAGTGCTCAGGGGTGAATAGAGCAATGGCCCAGTCATCCTCCTGCAGGTCATAAACCAACTACCAGTAACTGCAAATCAGTAGGAGATGCAGATCATAAGGAATATTTCCTTTCCTTGTGAGTTGACTGCATGTCTTGCTCCCTTTTCCCTCCCAGACAGATCCAGTTCTCTTCCATTAGTATTTGACCCAGAAGTACTAGGAGGGTGTATTTGGGTGAGCTGGTTTGGGAAGCACATCACACATCTTGCACTCCGGAAAATCAAGTGATCTCTGTGTGCGCTTTCCTGGGTTTTACCTGTTTTTTTCCAAGAGCATCATTTGGTGTTCCCTTTTTCCTCCTTGGGCAAACAGTGTGGAAGCATTAAAACCAGTGTTCTGCAGTTCTGCGTTTCACCATTGTGGTTTCATTGGAGCATCTCAAATCTCTGGGTGAACAGACTTTTAAAATAGGCATTATTTTAACTTCCTCAAAGGAAAGGGGAAAGTGAGGCAAAGATGTTTTGTGCTCTTGTAGGGATTTTAAACCTTAGCAAGAGGGGCAATGGGCTCCAGTCAGGGCTTTTGGTATAGAGGCAATGCCTGGAGGCTCTGGGGAGGGCACTGGGAGCTAACCTCTGCCAAGAACACTCAGGGATGCCCCTCAGCTATCTGGGTGGTGTGGGTCTCTCGATATGGCGCTGTGGGCACTTGCTGAGACCCAGGATGTCCTTCCTCCTCTCAGGATCGTTCGCTTTAGGCTGTGAGTTTGCTGCCCCCATCAGTCTGCTGCTTCAGGAACCTGCCTCCTTATCCTGTGTGGTGCTCTCCTGTAGCACATGTGGCCCTGTAGAAGTGAGAGGTAGAGGGTCTGACCCCAAAGTTGTCCCATGGGACCTGCTGGGGCTGCTCACGTAAGCCCTTTACACCCTCACATGTGCCCCTTGGGTCACAGGGATATGACCTTGGAGTGACGACTGGGCACCACGTAGCTGAAGTATGTGGTAGTTCTTCTCTTCGTGCCCAAGAAGGATTTAATTCAGGCAGACCATGCTGGGCACCCGTTATTGGGTGTACCCCCCAAATTAAAACAGCCCCACCAAATCAATCAGCATTTACATGGTTTAATTGAAGAGGAAGAATGTGCCCCATCACTTACATCATCTACCGGCTCTTTTTGCTCTCACTGCAGCGATGTAGAATAGAGATTATTACCCCACCCCCAAGAATGTATTTCAAGAATGTGGTGGAAAAAAAAAAAAATACAAAGAATATGTAACTTTTCTGGAAATACGATATATCATGAGGGAAATTTGAAGGATAAAGTAACCGAATTCCAGGCAAACAGGCATCAGTATTGTTAGGAAAAACAGCTCTCTGCAGGGCAAAAGAGAGTGCTATGCCAGGTTTAAAAAGGAATTTACAGCCACTGACTGCAAATTACCTTATAAAATTCCTGATACCTTCATGAAGTCACCAATTATGTGTTCAGTCTTGATTGTCATTTATTGCACTTCCTAATTGTTCAGTAAACTTTTCTGGCTTAAATCTGTATTTCAAACTGATGTGAAGCTGGTTTATTGGTGTAGATTACCAGAGTGTGTGGTTTATATGTGGGACAATGGGAGAGCCAGCAGTAGAAGAATCTCTTATCCACTCATAAAGGCAACATAGTGCTGGTGATCGGAATTCTGGTCAAGTTAGTGTAGTTGTATGAAAGTATAAGTATGCAGGGAATAGTCATAAAGGACCCTTAAAATCAGGGTTGTTCTTAGTGTGGAGTGTGACAGTAAGGGCAGCACACAGACTTTGAATCATATGTCCTTTTTTAAATGGGTGGACAAAGGGACAGATAGAGAAAACATGTAAAAAACTGGGGAATTTACACTGAGTCCAAATGAGGTCTTCTGTTAAATCCTTTCCAAGGCACATGTTTGGCATATTTGGATTGTTGGCTTTTCAGTTATTGGCATTTCTGTGTTTTCTTGGGCTTATGAGGAGCTGAAGCCATGTTCCACCTAATGCAGCCCCTGTCTTGGTCGTGACACCAAGCGAGTGGCTCTGTCAGTCTCCTAAGTGATGTTGGACATGGTGGGATTCAGAACCCAGAACACCCAAATCCCTTTTTCTTTGAAGCTATCCTCGGCTCTTTGGGTTTCATTCCTCGCTATTCTGTGGAAGCAGCGTGATTCCTATCATACCATTGTTGATTGCATAAAATATTCCCCGAATCCAACACATTGCCTTAAAATCTGGTGTCTGGGCCCTGTCTGATTCTGAGCAGAGTAGCTCTTGGATTGCGTTTCCATCCTCAACCTAAGCCAAGTTCAGGGAGACTTGATTGGGATATCGGTGAGGGGTAAGAGCCATGCAGATCTCTGCTGTGATTGATGGAGTGGTGCTCAGTGAAGACAAATATGTACAAATACTTGCCCAAAATAGTAGGGCCTTGATTCAGCTGTAACTGGCAGAGTTTTCAGCTTGACTTTCAAGAAACATTGTTTTTGATTGACCTTCATGTGAGTAAGCTGAAGAGCCAGCGCTGCTTTTCACAAGGAGAGTTTCAAGCAGTGGAGAATCTCTCCTTTTATGTAAAATTAGGAACTTTACTATATCATGAGCGATTAAACGCGATCCCCAGGGAGCGCAAAAGAATGTTGTGTGACTTCCTTGCCTAATGAACACCGAACAAATGTGAGAATGTGTACATTCCAGCAAATTGTGTGCTAATTGGCCTTAGAGAAATGCTAAATATGAGGAAGAAAAGAGAATATAATTTCAAACATATTTGAGAGGTTTTGCAGCCTCCTTGCAAATAAGAGGGGAAAAAAAAAGGAGTCAAAATTTGACAAAACCATTATTTGTTATGATTTATTCACTCAGCTCTAGTCTTGAACCTGGGAGTTATTGGCAGCTTCAGCTAAGATTCCTGCTGAGTATTTCTACTTACAATGACTGTATGCAGCATGTAGCTCAATGCTGGTTTTTTGGCATCATATCATAAATATCTATTTTAATTCTTGTCTCTATATGCGTATCTAGGGTTTGGTGTATTTTCCCCTTTTCTTGTGAAAATGACTCTAGATGCAGGACAATATCCTGCTCCCTTTACTTAAGAGAATACTCCACTTGAGTTCAACAGTAGGATTATTCTCCTTGGGTAGAAACCCCTCTGCCAGAATGCCTGTACATCACTTACATACTGGCTTAAATAGGGAATAAGTGTCCATCTGTGCAGGGTAGAATTTCAGCTGTTGTCAGGGAAGTTAGATCTGACCCATAGACTTAAGGAATCACAGATTTACTCCCTGTTCCTAAAGTCCCATCTCTTCCACTCCCTGTTCTTTACCACTCAGGATTTAAAAGTTTATTTATTGCATTTTCTTTACAGTTTTGTTATGTCTTAGAAATAAAATGATTGAACATGTAATTTGCGCACCAGAGGTGAACTCCAGCCTTTCATACTTTGTTCTGTGAGTCCGGAAAGCTGCCCTTTGGGCTTTTCCTTTGTAACAAGAACACCCCAGAATTTGTTACTAGGGTTGCAGTCTGGTGAATTGAAGTGTTGCATTTTGGCCACAGTGGAACTCATTCTTTTGCCAATAGTATCTTAAGAAGAGATAGAAGGTCAAATCTGTTCAAAATGAAATGGTGCGGTGCCATCAAATGGAAATGTTTCAGTTCTTTTCTTTAATGATTTCAGCCAAATCATAATGTCCTGAGGAAGGGATGTGATTTCACAGGATTAGCTTTTTCCACTGAGACAACTGAAACCTTCATAATTCAAGTTGAAGCACCTGCTAATCCACACTAGATGTGGGCAACATTCCTTAGGACTTTGGGGGAGTTGCTGTGTGGAGAAGCACTCCCCAGCAGTTTGGCTCATCCTGCTTTAGGTCTTATTTGAATAAGTTCACTTTAAACTTCTGAAGCTGTTGCTTGATTTGCATTGTCCTCTATGTGCTGAATTAGAAGAGCAAACTGCAATGCTTCAGCTCTGATCTTAACTTGTTCCTCCAGAGCAGGCACGTACGCAGAAGCATCCTTTTTGCATCCCTCTGAGTTCTTCAGGACGTTTATGGGAGTTTGTACCGCAGAGTTTGTTTCCTAACTAACAATTTCCTCTTGGTTGTTGAGAGGTTTAATTGCTTTGAGGTCTCCTATTATAAACTGTGTACATGTTGCCAGTATTTTGTCATGTAAGTAGAGCTGTTGTGGAGGGGAGGTATGTGCACTTGGAGAGGGGCTGGTCAGCTGTCGTTCCTGTTGGTTTCTGATGGGATGTTATGGATACATCTCTGAAAATGCCACTTGTACATTCTTGGATGTTTGTAAATTAGTATAAAACAAAAAAAAAAACACCTCTTGGAAGCCTTGCAAACATGCATCAGCTCTTTTGTAGACTCACAAGCTGGTTTGTGTTGGAAGGGACCTTAAAGCTGCTCCAGCTCCAACCACTGCCACGGGCAGGGACACCTTCCATAGAGCAGTTGCTCCAAGCCCCTGTGTCCAACCTGGC
>JANRGW010006569.1:14746-48409 GCA_024733675.1 Psilopsiagon aymara
AAAAAAAAAAAAAAAAAAAAAAAAAAGAAAAAAAAAAAAAAAAAAAAAAAAAAAAAAAAAAAAAAAAAAAAAGAAAAAAAGAAAAGAAAAAGCAACTGAGAAGGGTTATAAAAAGAGCAAATACCAAGAAGGGTGAACAAGAGAAGAAAGTCAAGGCAAGGAGGAGCCCAAAGCTGGCAGATCGGGAGGATTTGCAGGGGAGAAGGGGGGGGAAGATTGGAAATGCAGCTCTGGAGTTTGCTGCTGCCTCTTGCGCTTCTCTGTACAGCCCTAGCGAGTGGACCCGAATGTGGGATGGACGAGCGCTCCCGCAGGGCGCGGAGGGACACCAGGCAGAGCCGCCCGCCCCACCACACTGCCCCGGGCACCTGTGCCACCAGGTTAGCCCGGGGCAGGCGCTCCCCGGCCGGGCTGGAGCCCGGGCATGGCCCCCGCAGGAGGCAACAGCGGGAGGTGAAGGACGCCGAGGAGTCCCTCACCCCGAGCAGGGCGCTCTATTTCAGTGGACAAGGTGATCAGCTGCGGTTGAAAGCAGATATTGAGCTGCCCCGAGATGCCTTCACTTTGCAAGTGTGGCTGAAAGCCGAAGGAGGACAGAGATCTCCGGCTGTCATTGCAGGTAGGGAGTTGGTCGTGCCTGTGGCTGCAGCATCCCTTGTAGGTTTGGGGAACCGGAGCAGCCAGCTGTAGGCGTGCGTGAGTGTGTGTGTGTGTTCAGTGTGTGTGTTGTGTGCCTTTGGATGTGCCTCGGACACTCACAGAGGGATGGGAATGCCTGTGCGGACACGCTCGGCTGCGTTGGGTATCTGTGTCTTTGGTGGAACACTGGAGCTCTGCAAAGTGTCTGGAAGTCTGTGCTGGCAGGAAAAGTTATGTAAACTTTTGCATAGGGAAATGGCAGCATCCTGGGTAGTTCCTTTACTCTGTGTGTATGGAATAAGACGCGGAGGGGTGAGAGCGCTCTTACGGTGGGTTTTTACCTGATTTTCACTTTGGAAAACTAAAACAGAGCATTTGAAAGTAGCTTGTGTTGTATGTATGGAAAGAAATGTGTGTGTCTAGTGTGTGGCTGCTAGGGAAACTCGTATCTAAAGTCCCTATATGATTTCCTCTAGTTTTATTAGCTTTTTAGTGTACCTCCCCATTGCCCTTTCAGAGGCAATGTTAGCGTGTGGTTTCCAGAAAGCTGTAAAGGAACTTTTGGCTATTGTGAAACCTACACTGAATCAAATGAGTTTATAAAGTTCCCAAGCTCCGGACACTCAGTGAGGGCTGGGACCAGCACTGCAGTGAGAGGATGTGTGGAGTGGTTTTGTCTCTCCTTAGAAATGGCAAGTGTAACACAAATGATTGTAAGGTCAAATAGCCCTATAAAATCATTTAGTACTCAAAGCAGCTACCAGCCTGGGCTGACTGAGCTGAGCAATCATGAGGAATATTGCACTTTTCTTATTTCAATTTTATGAGCCCATCATGAAGTTGGGTCCTTCCCACCCCCCCCCCCCCTTGGTGATAAAATGCAGCAAAGTTGTCCTGAAATTGGATACTTTTTGGGGGGTTATCAGCCCTTATAAACATCGCCACATCCATGGTTGCAGAGAAGGAAGTCACAGAAAATGGAAATGTCTATAGAAGAATAGAGTCAGAAAGAGAAGGGGGGGGGGGGGGAAGAAGACATGTTTTACAGTTCTTTTGGCAAGGAGATTCCCTGAGAGTAAAAAGTTTCCATGTCCTAGGATGCCTTAAAGAGACAGGGAGGATTTCCCCTTTCCCTTTGACTGGAGTCACTTCCTATAGTGGATGCTTGTGCTGTGGTACTGGCTGCCCTGTCCCTGTCCCATGCCACCCTCCTCCTGCCATCCCATCACCCCTCCCTGTCCCACGCAACTGTCCTCTTGCTGGAAAGTTGTTTTGTCCTAGGGAAAACACAAACTGAGATGAACTCAGCGGTGCGTTCCCTTCACTTTCCCCAATCCCAGCTGCTGGGCTTGTTGTGAGGAGGGGGACACAGGCTGTGTGGGGCTGCTGGGGTGGGCAGGGGGTGCTGGGCATGGGCTGGTCCTTCTTGCCTTCAGTAGGACAGGCTAATGAGTGATTTTATAGGTGAAATAGCTTATCACTTGCTTTATTTCCCTTGGCTTTTTCATACTCCACTCTTCTGCTTCCCAATCTTAAGCCCCAGGGCTCGAAGTGCTTCCCTTTCAAGTTAGAAAAGGCGGAATTTGGATTTACACGGATGTCATCAGTGGCAAGACGCAGTCCGTGTAATTCTTAATGTGTTTAATCCAACACCTAAGACCCCATGTCTGCTTTCAGTGCAAGTATCTCTTAATTCATACAATAGGGAGCCTAGGCAAACATACACACACACAAAGATCATTTGTAGTAAAATACTTTAATTGGATGGGGGAGGTTGGGTTGTTGCCTGTATAAAACACTTGACCCATTTTATGCATGGAAATAACATTCCACTGTGAAAAATGAAAAGAAATGCCCCAGTTTTGCACAGCGGAGCCTGCAGCTCAGCCCAGGAGGACTTTGGGATTCTATTTGATTTCCAAGCTGCCTCTGCCCCCCTTGCAGGCACTCTTGAAGAGGAGCCAGGTTTGGCTCTGTGTGTAAACACCTGGAAGAGGTCCAAGAGGAACTCACTCGGAGTATCCTCCACACACCACAGCCTCCCAGACCTGCAGCAAGCTTAGGGAGAGATTACGCTTCCCTCAATGAGGAAATCAAGGGTTCTGGCTGCCAAAACTCTTGGCTTTCTCATTTTCACTGTTTTGGGATGTGACAGGCTCCGGAGCCTGGTTCTGCTGTTGAAGTCACATCTGTAGGACCTCACTGGAAGCAAGTGCCCTCCTGGGTGTTTGGCAGGGGGCAGGGACTGGGTCGAATTCACTGCCTGTGCCAGAAGTGAATTTACCCCCAGTTTCGATCCCTGTTGCAGAGTGGGGAACTATAACTGTGCAGCCCCAAGGGAGAGGGCAGAACTGGCATTAAGGCGCTTCTTTTTCAGAGTCCTCCTCGCATTTTCATCTACTTTCTTCCCCCAGCCTCTGCTTGTGTCAACTGCTCCCCTTCAATCCCCCCTTCCTGGCACTGCAAGTTGTATAGAAGCCACACGCGCTATAGGGGAAAGCCTGTTGTGTCTGTTCAAAATTTCCTGTAGGACCCAAGTTGTTATCAGCTCCTACGCCTGAGCTCTGATATAACGGAGCTCTTCTGCTAATCCAGGCTACAGGAGTTTCTGTCTGGAGCCAACTCTCCTTACGTCACCCTCTGCTGCAGTATTCAATTTGTTTTCATAAATGGCTAATTTTACAGCGCTGTTAAGTGGGTTCGTCATCGTGCCGGGCCATGCCCCGTCTCTGATGATAGGCAGCCCTCGATGCCAGGCTCTGCCAATTTTCACGCCAGTTGGCAGTGATGTTATTGCTGCCCTGGTTGACTTCACTGCTATCTGTTCTGGAATTTGTCAGGGAAAGCTGTTGGGAAACTGGAAGTCTGACCCATTGATCCGCATTACACAAAAGCTCAGCAGCGTGTTCGTGTCCACGCTGTGCTCCGCCGGTGCTGCTCTCCTGGCACTGTGTGCATTCTCCTCCCTCCCTGGGCCACATAGTTCTTGGACAAACACTCCTTGGATGTGCGTACCTACCACCCAGCACAGTACATCCCTCTTGTAAACACACACATGTGCACATGGTATTAATCATGCGAGTTTGCGCGCTTTCCCCTCTGCAGAGCCTTTGAATGCACCTCTGGTTGTGGAGGAAGGAGTTAAGGGCTGGACTGTACTCAGTTAAGTAACACACACACCGTGCAAAATAAGAGGCTTCAAAGCACCATTGACCTTGCTTCTGTTGTAATCAAAGAGATTTCAGTTCTACTAGGGAAATACAATTCCATCCTAAGAAACAGGATCCTCCCGAGTCTCTGTCAGTGTGTTTGCTGCTATATGGCTCAGGGGCGGGAGAGCTCATGTTTTCATAGGAATGAGATGTTGACTCTTTACTGGCTGGGAGCTGAGGAGCAGGATGAATGATCTGGAGTAAGAAGGCGTGTCTGCCCTGAAGAGTGAAAGCTGTTTGTGTTTTGGTTGGGCTTTTTTTTTTCCCTTCTCATTTTCATTCTCCTCTGTCTCTATTCCTGTGCCTGCCAACAGAGATGATGATCCCAACTTAATAAAGCTTCATATGCAAGGGAGTGCCTGTGTTTTCCCAACTTCAGTCCTTGATGAACATAGAACTGCGGCAGAATCCAGAGGGAAAGCAAGGCTAAAATCAGCACAGCGGAGCACACTGAAAGCATGTCAGGGTCTGAGAAACATTTGTGCCAGGTCCAATAACTGGGCAGGTATAAGGATATGTAATTGAGATTGTGTAGGTCTGTTCCCTCCACAGGGTTTAAGAATATGTGTTTGCTTTGGGGGGTTAATTTGGTTCCCTTATGAAGTTTGGGACTCTCATATTGATTTAATATGCTTCAGGAGAATCAGTGAGCTGGGTCCTGTCCCCAGAGCTGATCCTTGTAGCTGGTCTGTTGGGAACTTGAGATTGTTTTCAGTAGAGAGTTTACTCTGAGTTTCACTAGCATTAGAAGAACAGGTAGATAGACAGTGCAGCATTTCTCATCTCCAACAGCCTGTTGGTTTTTATAGCCTGAATTTCCTTGGTTTGATTTGTAGTGAAGTATTAGAATGAAGGACTAATAAGTAAGTCAATGCAAAGCTTGCAGCTCTGTCATGTAATTAGTGCTGGCATTAGCAGGGTGATGGTCATGATGGGTGCAGTGGTTGTACCAAAGTGACAGGACCTTGGACACCTGCCCATATGTTCCTTCAGGGTGACAAGCCTCCAGCACACTATGGCTGAAGGCTGCAGGTAGCTTTGTGGTTTTGGCTTCCCTGTAGATAGGGACAAATGAGTGCCTAATTCAGGTCTATAGATCTGGATGAAGCTTGACTAATAAGCCATGATAAAAACATGGCATAGCTTGTCATTTACTGAATATTTGCATTTGAAACAGCACATTTCCTTCAGGCTGCAGAAGCCAGGACAAGAGTCAGAAACTGGAAAAGAAAGAGAACTTTTTCTTTCCATAAGATGTCACATTTTAACCAGTCTCATTCTTCTGACACATAAGAGGCAGAACAACACAGTTAGAAGAAATTTGTGTTTGGTTTTGTTTTTCTTATAGCACTTACATATAGGCTGCTCTAATTAATAAAATGGTAATGAAAGAGGGAAATATGACTGTGTGCATGAAGAATGGTACATTCAGATTCCTCAATGATGTATGGCTGTCTTCTGTAGGCACAGAGATGTGTCTCAGGCTGAGCTCACCTCTCCAAGCTTCATTTGTGCCTGATTTATTTCAAGCCAGCCTGATCCAGTTAGAAAAAATCATGCGAGGCATAAAGCAAGGGCTGGTGTTTGGAGAAAGAGTGGGATTGGGGCTCTCCTTAGGGATCCATGGAGATGTCTGGAGAAGCACAGAGCAGAACTGTGGCAGTGAGTGTGAGAAGAAGCCCTTGGAGAGCCTTTGCATGCTACACCATTGCAGAGAGACCGACCTGGTCGGGGATGCAGGTGCCTGAAAGTTAACACATCAGGTTGAAGCTGCTGTTTGGATCTCCACGTCACCTCCCACCTGAAGTGTTGTAGGTGTCCAAGGGGATCCTGAGGCTGAGGTCATGCTGAGCAGAGGCAGAGATGCCAGCCATCAGCCCCAGCCACATGGGACTGTGCTTAAATTCCAAATCCTAGAGAGCACTGCAGCAGCTGGAAGGGAATCCTGACCCAGACCCTCCTGGCCCAAGGTAGGTGCCACTCGGCTTTATCATGAAGAACAAGACCCTTGGAGTTTGCTGATGCTGCTTCATTAGCTTAAATGTATTCATTAACCTTTGCCATGGCTGGGACAGACCCTTGGCCAGGTATGTTGAAGAGTGAAGCATGCTCAGGTCACTAGGGAATGCCAGTGGGTGGAGCAGGGATTTTGGGTGGAGAAATGCCTTCTTTGGAGCCTGGGTCTGGCTCCATCAGGACACACAAGAAAGGTGCAGCCCCAGTGTCTGCCTGCGCAGCTTTAATACAAAAGTCCAGCAGGACCAATGGGATTTAGGGGCTCTCAAGACACCCGGGGTAACACCGAGTGTTGGATTTTCATGGCTTGTGCTGGCCCGAGCCAGAAAAAGGAGCCAAAATATAGTGGCTTTTTACAGAAAGACATTGAAAAAAAACCAAAAATAAACTCTTCAGTGGCTGGGGTCAGCTGAAATGTTCCTGTGTAATAGTTTTGCTTCCAATTTTAGCTGTTGTTTCTTTTCAGCTTCTCTTTTCCTTTCCCTGATAGAAATTATAGGAGCAGAAGCAGAGAAGGGACCACCTGGGTTGCCAAATTCAGTCCCCTGCAGTGTCAGGGATATAACAGCAGATAATTAGTCCAAACATCCACAGAATATCCACTTTGTAGGTTGTGATATAGCACAGGCCACAGAAAATTTCCCGGTGCTCTATTATAAACCAAAGGTCTCTAGCTAAGACTAAGAGACACCACTATAATGTAAGACAGGAAGGGAGAAGGACGGATTGACAACATGTTAAGTACCTGAAATCCAAAGCGTTGGCTTACAAAAGTGTTAAGTATGGGAAAGAAAAACATTTGCTGGTAGAAGTTATCAGCTTTCTTATTTTCAGAAAGCACAAAAAAGAATCAGGTGTTTTGACAGTTATGAAACTCACATTGAAATTGTAAGTTAGAATATTTCCCACAGATAGTCTGTTTGGATTAATTCCTCTTTTTGCGGAGAAAAATATTGTATTGAACACTTCCCACCCTTCTCTGCCTGGGCGGCAGCTCCCACATCCCAACACAGTAAGAACAAACACGTTCACTTTATTAAGTTTTTACTTCTTCAAATCTTGTATTCCAGGCTTTTCTGAAAATGCATCAGAGAAGTCATGTTTGATCATAACCCTTTACAGTTTTCTCTCAACTACATCAGCAGGTTTAATATCATCTTTTTCATCTTTAACCTCCTCTGCCAATACTACCAAACGTTTCCTCCAATACCATCTTTACATGATCAGGATAGATTACACTTTCTATTTCAAATATGCAAAGTATCTTTTCTACTTCCTAGGTTCTGGGCATGTGCTTCTTTTGATGTTCTGGGCACAGAGCAATTGCCTGAGCTGTCCTTCTTGGGTGTTCATTTTCCCCCAAATGAGACTACTAAAAATGAATGTTTTCTTTCTTTCTGACCTTATCCTTCCATTGCTCTGTGGGCATTGCCCCCCTTTGGGGTAGCTGACGTAGACTCATAGAATCCCAGACTGGTTTGTGTTGTAAGGGACCTCAAAGCTCATCCAGTTCCAATCCCTGCCACAAGCAGGGACATCTTCTACTAGACCAGGTTCTTCTGGGTGTGATTCTTAGTTCCATTTCAGCTTTCTGTGGAGAAGAAATGCTTGATTGTTGTTCTGCTAATTTTGGCTCATCCCTACCTTTCTCTTCCTTTTCTCCGGTGTGAGCATGTATGCACACACACAATTTCCAAAGCACCTTTGATTTTTTCCCAGATCAATAGAGCACTTAAGCTCCACTGATCAAGGAAGAGCAGCTTGTTTATTTCCCCACATATCCTGACACAAGTGGCAGATCTTGCAAACTGCTTTGATTTGATGTTAGTGCCTATTATGAAGTTTACTCTCCCCAAAGCCATCCATGAAGTCGAAGTACTTTCACTCTGAACATATGCAGAGCAGCACTCAAAAAGATGCATTTGCAAGAGATAAGGAGTGAAAATCTATAATATTTATGATCTTACCCCTGAATTTTGCTTTCTGCTGCCATTGTGCATAGTGACCAGAGCAATTCACTTGGCTGAGCACTGTTCAGCACCCATGAGGCTGTCAGCACCAAGTCAGAACACTGTATGTATCATAGAGCTGTGAACAAATAAAGATTCAGGTCAGGTTATCCCTTGGTGAGAATGGGGCTGGATTAATGATGTTAGATTTCTGCAGGCAGCCTGGGTTTGATCCTAAACCTGTTCAAGATCACGATTAAATACCATTGACCTTGGCTGACTCTGGCTCAGGCTCTGATTTCAGTCTTCTGCATCCCTCCCCTGCAGCCTGGACCCTTCCATGGTCCTTGCTTTACCATCCTTTATTTTGCTGTGCTTTCTTGCTTTGGATACAAGAGGAATAAAATTGCAAAGCCTTACTTAACGTCAGAGGAATTGGCCGGGGAAGGGGCCATGTTTGGTTTGGTTGGTTTTGCTGTACTCCAAACCCCACTGTGGCCTCTGTCTCTTTCAACCTTTCTCTTCTTTTTTTTTTTTTTTTTTTTTTCCTTTTTCTATTTTTTCAGTGTCAAAAAGAGCACTTATTCAAAACACTCGGACCGGGTTTCTGTTTTGCTGGGTGATGTAAGTGTGGAACTTTCCTGTCCAATCTCTCCACCCTCTCTTATCACCATCATAGCCTCAGTTCTTTCTCTACTATCTGGTGTCCTTGATTCCCCCGTCTTTCCCTTCTTCCTGCTCCACACAGTTGCTGGCTCCCTCCTTCCAAAGAAGCATGTGCTGTGGGTAACCCCATGCTCTCTGTGGTCCTCATCTTTTACCATGGGAAGGTGGCTATCCCCTGCTGGCAGACCAAGGCTGGCCACCAGGCTGGTGGCTTCAGCAAACCGGTGTTGGAAGTGCTGTGGGAACAGAGGGTAAGCAGGCTGAGTGTTTGTGTGCTTAGTCAGGCATATGTTCCTGCATATTTTCCAGGAATTATTGATACTGTTCTGTTAAATACCCATCCTAGTGGTACACAAACAAGGAGTGAGCGGTTGTTCTCACAAAGAGAGGGAGTGAGGGTGAAGTGAAACTGAGAAGCATCTGGAACTGGCCTGGTGAAGCAGCATCTAAGAGATATGATACCAGCTCATGAAAGCAAAACAATTGCTGTGTCAGAGAAGAAAGCCATTCTGTTCTTTGCTGATCAGCTCCTGGGGTCTGGTAGGCTTTCCTTGAGTCTTCCTTCTGACTTTTATCTCTTCTCCTTCCTCCCTTCTGCTGTGTTTTTCCTCCTTTTCCTTATGTAATTTATTGTCTCTCTGTTTGCTTTAAATCACTTTCCCATATGGATTTCTCTCTTCTGACCCATCTTCCCCTCCCTCATCTGATTCCCAGGAGTCTTGTGTCGTCATGGAATTGGGAGTAGAGCAGCAGCCCTGTTCCCGACACCGAGCATCAGCTGCAGGCTCTTTTCCTCCCTCATTTTCTTCCTTGCCTGTTCTCTGCTGTTAGTGTTGGAAGCATATTCACAAAGATCATCCATTGGATTAAGGAAACAGATCTTATCACCATTATTTTGTTTGTTTTATTTAAGATAGGGAAAAGAAATGGAAAAGAAAGGCCTTCACTGCTACCACTATTACTTAGTTTTCAACATAGGGGTTTTGCTCCTGTACTAATGTATCCTAGTGCTGTTATTTTCCTTTCTCTTTGCAGTAATACAGTGGTTTTGTCATCCCGATAACTGCCTCACAACATCCTTCTGATGGTGGTGATAGGTTTCTCAGGTGTGAGAGAAAATTGCTTTTAAAACCTGGGAAACTGAGGAACAGAGGGATGCTCTGGTCTGACCAAGATGTGTGTTGGTGACAAGAGCTATGAACAGAGACCAGCAGGATTGGCATTTTGTTAAACCTTTGTTGGATTTTCCAGGGGCAATGGCAGTTATTCCCTAGCCTAACTTGTTCTGCATGTGAAGCCAACACACCCTAATTCCTGTAGGATTTCCTTCTGATAGTTCTTCACTGGGTAATGGCAGTACTGGGCTAATGGTGGTGATGAAGTCTTTGAGCTGGTGTCTCACTGCTGACAGAACTGGCAACACAGGAGATGGGAGAGGAAGGCAGCTGGCATTTGTGACATGAGCTCTGTGAAGATGGCAGAAAATCAGATGGTCTGGAATTAATATCTCTGAACCAGACATGCTGGTGATGTCTGAATCAGCATGAGTTATTGTATTTCTCAAATGGAACAGCGTATGCTGCCCATAATGGAAGAGAAAAGTAAATATCAGCAAAGCCCCTTAGTTCAGAGGACTCTTATTTAGATTAGAATACTTTGATATTCTTTATACATCTGTGCATTGATTAATATATTGACTTGCTGAAACAGCTTGTAAAATACGTAACTACTTGTCTTCCCAGGAAATGCTGAAAATCTGCCTCTGGATATCACAGTTTATTAATGAAAGGCAAAAGCAACTCTCAGCTGAGCAACCTGGTCTAGTGCAAAGTGTCCCTGCCCATGGCAAAGGGTTGGAACTGGGTGAGTTGAAGATCCCTTCCAACCCAAACTATTCTATAATAGTTAAATACAGACCAAGTGAGAGGTTGCAGAAGAGGCTTTGCGTGCAGTGTGTTAGTGCCCCAGACTGTTCTGGGGAGGGATCATCATCTGGTACATACCCCTCATGGCTGAATGACCCATGTTTCTGTTAAGAGGATCAGAAAGGAGGCTGTACATCATACAATCAGCACAATTTTGTTCTGAATTCAGCAGCATCTGTGCTTTTAAAGTCTGAGGTGCTAAGGTTGAAATCATCTGGGGCTTGCATTACTACTGTCTTACATTGCATCTGTCTGTGGATAAACAGAACAGCCTCTCTGAGGTCAAAACAGCACCCTTCACCAGTGATAATTCAATGGGAATTATTTTCAGCATGAACTAGACAAGAATTGGAAGCCTGCAGTGCTGTAGCTCATGAATGGAGATGTTCAGGGAGAAAAGGAGTGCTGGGAGAAAAAGCAAATGTTAACTAAATGCATTACGCACACGATTTTGAAACATGTACTTGGCAGAGAGAAGGGTGAGGAGTACAAGCCAGATACTGCTGTTAAACACACCAATGTAAACCTAGAGTAACTCCTTTGGAGAGGAAATCGGGGGGGCTGCTCCAGACCAATGAATATGTAGAATCTGGGGCAGAGACAGAGTGCGTGCAATGGGGAAAGTGAACAAGCTGAGAAGTGGATGTCATGGAGAGCAACCTCCAACTACCGTCACCGCTGTCGATGGTTTCATTTGGGTGTGTAATGGTTACGGTGATGCAGTGGGAAACATTTGTGCAATGTAGGGTTGTTTTTAATTTTTTGGAGCATTTTCTGTATATACCTATCATAATCTCTCCAAGCTGTAAAATTAGGCCATAGACGAGTTGTACAGCGAGACCTTTGTGTATTCCGGCAACAAATACCCTCTTGAACTCTACCCTGAAGTCTTGTGGCTCTAAACTCCTTCACCCCCTCCCATACTGTCCCATCTCCAGCAATAATTTCCCCTCCTCTGTTTATAAACAAACACCCTCAGAGGAAGTTCACAGGAAGAACAGTTAGTTAATGAAAGTCAACCATGCACGCAGGTCCAGGCTGCGGGTTGGAGCCAGCGGGGTTGCTGGATGTTTCCTACTCTGCATCTGCTTGTAGGAGTTTCTTTGCTGAGATGTTTGCCTCTCTGTCTTACTGTGCCTCTTTCTCTTCCTTTCGTCACGGAAAACATGAAGAAAAAAGGAGTAACATTATAGTGTGAATATAGGGTGGACAGTATTCAGGAACCCTGAGTGGAAGGCTGGTGTCAATGAACTTGTAGAAGCCTGAAATCCCGGCTCCTGGCAAAACTCTTGCTCATGAGTTGCGCAAAGGCTGTAAAAGAACTAAAATAGCCCAAAGGATAATTGTCCTGCTATAGCCTGAGCACAGGGGTGGTGAGTCTGGGGTTGCACATCACTCTCACAGAACCATCAGCTTAAGGAAGTAGGAGAGTGTAGGACTCAAGGAAGTAGGTACCATGAGACCTGTGTAGTTACCACAGGATCTGGATCAAAGGAGGGATAGGTATGGTAATGATGCTGGAAACACAATGCTTTAACTTGTTCCAGAGGTCCCACAAACCCTTTACAGCACAGGGGGAATGCAAGAAAAACTCAATTTTCCTGTGGTGCTCCTGGGTTATACCCTTAGTACTGCACCTTGATGGTCTCAGGTAGCAGGTGAGGGAATTACGTGGGTTTTTATATTCCAGGAGACACTGGGATCCTCTAAAAAGCCTTTCTGGCTACTAAAAATGTGTGGGGAAATCACCAGATACTGAAAAGCTCAGGAGGCAGCACTGGACAGGGCTGTGGCTCCTCACTTGTGCAGAGGTGTGGTACTGATGCATTACTCATGTCATCATCTCAGTCTCACCCTTTTCCATAGGGAATGCCTTTAGAAACTGAGAATATGGGAGTTTAAACTGATAAAATAGATGTGAAATTTGTGGTCCCACTTTTTAGTCCTAAGAGCCTTGAAGTTTTCGATGCATTCCAAGAGGTCTCTAGTGCTGGAAGAATGGCCATACCTTGAAATGTGACAGCTTCAAATAGTCTTATCTGTTGCTTTTTGTTGAAAGAGCAGTTTCTCTTATTGTACAAATATTTTCTGTCAAGTCTTATCTGTAAGACTATTCCAGTGTGGTCTATCCACCTCCCACTCCAACAGGGGGGAAGACAATCAGGAATGAGCAATTCGTAGCACAGCATGGACAAAGTTTATCAGTTGTTGCACAGTTCCTTTGCCTGTGAAGAGACTGAATAAAGAAGGAGGACAGGGTGGTGGAAATGATCCTGATTTATACGGGTGAGCTTCCTCCAAGAATTCCAGCATTAACTATTAACAGTTTCTCCTAGGAGGAGATTCATTCTTGCCGTTTGAAGAGCTCTGAATTAATGACGAGCAGAGGATCTTCTGCCCTGAGCTGGGAAAGGCTGGAATTCCCCAAAGCCCTCTTGCTTGAGATGGTTTAATCAAACAGCCTGTTTACATAGTGTGTCTCACCAGAGGCAATGCTCAAGCAGTGGTGGGCTTCAGCTATATGCTGTAATACCAGGAGTTTAGTTTAATTTGTTTTAAACATCAACATACCGCCAGTTTGACTTGGAAATGGCTGTATCCAAACACCTGCAAGCTCCATGGAGCAGGCCAGAGAGGGAAGCAACAGCAGCTGCATCCCACAGAGGCAGAATGATACCGTGAGAGGTCTGTGTTTCTTCTCCAATGGTTTCTGTGGGGTTGGAATTTAGCAGCAGAGGTGGGCTTGGGAGCATTTGCACTCATGGAGGAAGACCCCTTGCAGTGGTGGAAGTCTGAGCACCGGACCAAGCTCTTTCTTCTGCCTCAAGTGCTGATGGAGAGGCAGAGAAGCAAGGGCCATTCTGCCCCATCCATATGGCCTGTCTCATACTGAGAAGGCCAAACTCTTTTGGTGAAAAGTTTCTGTGCTTTAGTAACTTAAGAAGGCACTGAATGAAATGGGAGCTATGTGTAAAATAAGAGAGAGGAAAGAGGGAAGCAAGATTAGGATAGTTCTTTCTACCATCACTCATTTCTCCCTTTCCCTCTCTCAGGATGAATGTCTCTTGTACCTATACCAAGAAACTCAATGCTTTATTGCACATCTGTATGTCTGAAATTGGCCATAAACCTTGAGTCAGGAGCTAAACTTGTTCAGATAATTTATTCTTTCTTTTAAATACTTTGCTATCTTCTGGAAGTGATGTATTTCCGCTCCCCATGCACAGGATCTTCTGTGCATCATTGAGGAGGATGCACGTAAGTAGGCAATGTGGCCAACATTCTTCCCAACCAAGCAATCCACCCAGCTGTTCAGCAGGGATGTTATTTATTGGGAACCGTCAATGTGTTCAACACATGGTGTCCTCTGCACTGACAAACTCCCAGCCTGGCTTTTATGGGGTTTGCCTGACACTTGTCAAACACTGGTGATAGGCAAGCTTGACGAGGCACACGTTTGGTTGTGAAAGTTACTGTGGGAGGGCACTACAACAAGATGTTCTGTGAGCAAAGGAGAGACAGACACTAGTTGGCAGACAAGAAAACAGGCAGTTGCAAAGGGTAGAGGTTTCTTTTTGCCTGGTGGTTTTGGGAAGAGAACAGAGATTTCCTTTAGCAATAAATGAGATGCTTTAGGAGAAAGAAAGGGTGTTTGTTTCTGCAGTGATGAAACTGCTGCGTGAGAGAAGCAGGCTCCCTCTTCTGTGAATCCAGGCTGCTGATTTTGTGACAGTGCTTGGAGGTGCACATGTTGCTCTGGGGTTTTGTTTGCCACTGTTGCAATTGCTCTGACGTGCTTCACCGCTGTCCTTTCTGCCTGTGAAGATGGGACAATGGTTCTCAGCATTATTGAGGTTGCACCTCAGCAACCTCAGAGAGATGTTGTTTGTAAGGAAGAGGTGATACCACTGGTGCAGCCCTTTGCTCATGTATGATGCTGTAAATGGCAAATGCCACTGTTGTGTAAGGGGAAATCCTCAGCCAAGAAACCCCATCGCCCAGGGTCCTGCTGGGTCCTTGCGGTGTTGTGCTGCTGCAGAGAGGAGTCTGAGCTTGTGGAATCCCAAAGAGACAAAAAGACACAAAAATAGGCATATCTTGCCAATCTCCGACTTATCTATTTGTCCCATCTTTTTTCCCTTGACTTGTGTAAGCTCGTATTCTTGAGCATCACAGGTATTTATTTTCCCCTACTGAAAAACAGAACTGTTGCCTGAACAGTGTGACTCTGGCCACATTCCCTCCTCTTTGGCACAATGCAAACTTGGCTCTTTACAAGTTAATATTTTCTGTCAACAACCTGCAAGAAAACATAAAAATCCGTGCTGATAAAATTTGCAGATGTTGCAGAGTTGAGGGAGTGGTAAACAATGACCAAAACAGGACTCTCAGTTGGGTGGTTTCAGAAACTGAGAACATGCAAACAATATGCATTAGAATAAAGCCAAATGTGAAGTCATCTATATAGGAAGAGGAATGGCAGGTCCTACATAAAGGATTGATGGTGGGGGCAGGGGCTTTCACCTGGAAACTAAACAAGTAGGAGTAGGAGTAACTGCCTGTTGGAATAGATAAGGAGTGTAAATGGGAGCTGCCAGTGTGATGCTGTGGCCAAAGGTTTGGATTCATCATTGGCTATGTACACAGGGAAGCATTGAATGGGATAGGGAAGGTTGATTTATCCCTGATGCTGACACTGATGCTGCAGTACTTTGTACAAGTCTGGTATCCACAGTTTAAGAAGATTGTTGGGTGAAAGAGGATTTAGACAGAATAATTAACAATGACAATAATTGCATGATTAGCAACAAGTCTTAAAGTGTTTGACTCCAGAAGATTAAGAAGTGACTTGATCATCATGATCTTTAAGCATATGTTTTGGGGAATATTAATCTGATAATTGGAGGCTGGAAATCTAATAGTAGATAATACGGGTAAATCCAATGGATGCACATGGAGACTAAGCAACTTCAAACAGATAAAATGCTGCATTTTATCACTGGGGGTAGTCAGTCACTGAAAATCCTTTCTGAGTAGAATGGAGGAATTATGTCACCATAACTTTCAAAGTAAAATTCAGTGGTTTTCCTAATCACAAGGTCTTTAATAGGAGTTAATTCAGTCGTCACCCATATTGTGTCTGTGTGCTTCTAGTGTCAGAGTAGTGTGGGTTTTTCAGCTATTACTGCAAAAACATACTTGAAGCCAACAGTAATTAGCAGTAGGTGCTAATTTCCAATCTTTACCTTTTCCAGTGTTTTTATGGATTCTCCTTGACACTGGTAGAATATTTCTAATCGCCATAAGATTTCCAGCTCTTTATTAGGGCTTCCTCAGCATCACCACATTGAATTGTCAGGCTCAGTTTCATGAGTGCTGAGCAAGAACTAGACTTTTCCCCTTCAAAACAGGCCAGTATGCTAATCTGAAAACAAGCTGAAAAACAAGACTGAAATCTTTTCTCATTGAAGGTAATAAGAGTTTTACTGTTGACTTGAATGAAGCCAGGAATTTACCTCTGGGATACAAATTTTGGGGAGCAAAATCAAGGTTTCCCTCTGGAAGCTGAAGTATTGGCAATGTCAGGACTGTCAAGCTAACACAGCGGACTTCATTAAAAAAAAAGAAGTGAATGAGAAAGCAGAGAATGAGCCTGGGGTGACTTTTGCTTGTTGTCTCCTTGCTGGGTGGTCTGTGTCTCAGTCTTAGGGCAGAACAGCAGTCCGGAGGGTATTAGGCTGTGTGCTGAAATGACCTATTCCCGTGACTTCGGCTGTGTTGCACACAGAAAATATAGATCAAAGACCTATCAAAGGTAATTAGTGTTCTGAGACAGGATTTTGTTCTGTTTGAGGCATCCCCAGCTGGAGACTGTTCCTCAAAACTCAAATGCAAGCCAAGTGCTCGGAATATCGTGGTCTGCTCCCTCAAACCTTTGTGCATGCGTATGTCTAGGTCCGTGCACGGGGAAAGTAGTACATGGACATGCTATGTTGTTATTCTTTATTTCTTTGGTTCCAAATTTAACCAGAAGTGGAAGGGCTGAAATAACACAAGGAAGGTTGGACATATGATATTTCCTGCTGCTCAGCTAAACACAAGAATTGCCAAAAATCTTCCAAGGTAGCTTGTTTCTTTTACATTTTTCTCCCAGTTCTGCAGACTTGAGAAGGTCAATTACTTTCGAGAAGCATTTGATTTTGGCAACGCTTATGGAAAGTGAAGTAGAATTATGACCTTTTGGAGGTTTGCCCATCTCTGTCCCATCTTGTCCTTTCAGAAATAAAGGCTGAATTTTCAGCTACAGCCTTTGGTTCAATAGGTGTGAATTTGTTTCTATACACTTCTTAAAACACAGTGAGGATCTGTGTGAGAACTCTCGTTTGGATGTCTGTTTAATTGCACTCACAGATCAAGTGATCACTGATATTTGTAGAGCAGAAACAGGCTCAGGTATTTCCAGGAGGAAAATCATACCAAAACAAATGAAATTGGATTCAAACAGAGCAGAAAAAAACAGAGCTCTAAAATTATATACTTAGGTTAGTATGTGGTGAGTGCAGCCTATCTGGAATGCATACTAGAATAGTTATGTTAGAGAGGCAGGTTTTTACAGCAGAATGTTTCCTAGAAAGCAGAAATGTCTCTGTGGTTTGTGTATGGGTTTGGAACTTGTGTGCAAGTATGGAGCAGGGAATTTGAGGCATGAAATAGTCATGACTAGAGAAGGCCCAGATCCCTTTCAGAAGCGACAGCAGAGAAACAGGCACAACCAGCTTCATCCCGCCTGCTGCTGTTCGCACTGCTCTGGGCGTTGCTTTTAAGGTTGGTGAATTCCTTGGTGTTTCTATTAGGACAGGAAAGATGCAGTCATATGGGAAAGCCAGATGCAAAAAAGATATTTGAATCTGGATAAGATCTAAGATATTTTTACAATAAGATATTTAATTCTCACAGAGGCAAAGAGCTTGCATGGTATAAATCAGTGTAAATGTGCTGGAACTACTCAAGTTTTGCGCTCACCAAGTCTCTGCCCAAGAATGCTCTCAAAATCCAATTAAATAACTAGAAGTGTTTCATGTGGAAATGCCCCTCAATTACAAAGACAAGTCTTAAGCTATCATGATGTGATTTTTACAGTCTCCTTGCAGGGTGCCCTAGTTCGCATTCATGGAATTTTTTGTTTTTGTTTTGGTTTTGTAATCATGTGGATGTTGGCCATCTGTCTGATCCTGGAAAGGTTGGAAGGTTGTCCCGGCTCCCCAGGTCCCCTTCCCACTCCCTCATTGATCGTAATATTTGATTTAGGTACCACTAGATTTCCTCCTTTGTTCTTGAGCCCTAACCCCCCCCCCCCCCCCAACACACATGCATTGTGCAATGGTGTAAAAGCTCTTCTCCCTGCAGCTGGGAGTAGTAACTGCTCAGCTGGTTCCAGCGCTGCCCTGAAGCTGCTGTAAAGGTCAGAGACGAGGGAATTCTAGAGAGCAAAACAAGCTGTGTTGTTGTCCCCCCTTCAACTCTGGCTGTGTATTTTGATCAGCACCACAAGCAGTCTCATGCACAGACCTCCCCTGCTCTTTGCTCCATGTTTCTGGCCATTGAAGGGGTTCTGCAGGGCAATGTTGGGCATTTTTCCAGCACAAGGATGGGCTTGGTTACTGCTGCAGCTGATTGACTTGCAGTGCTTGTCAGGCACAAAGCACATTTTGAAAGGAAATGCCATATTGAACTCCCAGTGAGCTCATGGGTATTGTGCACAGTCATCTGATGGCACAGATGTGCCCCTAATAATCCTTCCAGGAGAACGTTTCCTCCTGGGATGCTCTGGCCATCTGATCTGCTCTGAGGTATGCTGACCTATCTTTATCCAGTTTATGATCAATTCTCTCTTCTCTTTCCTAAAAGGAGCCCAGAAATGCCACTTTATCATTTAGATTGCCGGGAAGTTACGGTACTTACGTGTCTGGTCCTTCCACAGAAGATTCTCTCTGTGTTTGCACTCAAGCATTAACTGTAACAATAGAGAGGAAAGCCACTCTGTGTTAGCATGCACAAGAGTAAATTTCTCTGTCGACCTTTGAGAGCTAATCAGTATTTGGCTTATTAGGGAGGAGGAGACATGAAAGCAGAGGTAACGGATGTTCCACCGAGCACGTTGCTGGGCACGTTCATCTGTGTGTGTAGAGCAGCCCTTCTGCTCATGTGCCATTGTATTTGTGTCCTTTTTTGCAAGTCTGTGTGTCCTTCCAGGTTTGTGTGTTGCTCATGCGTCTGTGAAAGGTGCCCCTTGATATGTGTTCGTGGGCTTTGCAACATCTGCTTTTCAAGTGAGAATGGTGTTAATGTTGGGTTTGTCTAAAGGGGAATACATTGCTTCAGCTACAATAGGATGGTTAATTCGTAACCTGGTCCTGCTGATCAGTCTTCATAGATAAGCTTGGAAGTGAGAGGTGTGTTAAGGTTCCTTTGACCCAAACCAACAAACTTATTGAGAGCTTTTCATTCCCTGTATTTGAAGAATATTAGGGTTTTCATAAACACTGAACTCTGCTTTATCATCAGTGAGCCACACTAGAGTGTGTAAAACTGGCAGCCACCAACCTGAATTCTGTCTGAATCAAGAGATGCAAAGATTCCCATATTTGCTGATGGCTGCAGAGTTTGACTTTTAAGTTAAGTAGTATCCAAACAAAGCCTGCCTGTACTGTTAATTCTGTTCCTATGGCTGCGATGTTATGATCATATCTAACAACATGGACACACACTGTTTTTTCAAGCTTTAACCAAAAATAGCCAGTTGTTTCTGAGAACAAAGCAGGAGAAATAAATTGTTGTGAAGATATTAGAATATCCTTACTCTGATTCTTTGGAATGTTCCCATGGTCCCAGACTTTATAGCAGGACTGAAGTTTGACCCTTGCAAAGGATGTGCTTTTTGCTCTCCATCTAAAAGCCCGCCTAAACCTAGTTATTAGATCATAAACAGCCACAGTTTGTCAACCAAGTACCAGTCTCCACTGGTTCTGCAGCTTTATTGTGAAATGTTTAAGGAGATCTAGATAAGAAGCCAACCTTCCTACTAATACTTGTTTACACTGATACACTACGGAGAAGCCCTTGTAAAAGCAATACCCAGTCCAAGGATGACCCTGTTACAATGCTGCAAGGACTGAAGCTGGCTCCTGTGTGCCGTCTGGTTATGCAGTGTTGTCTGTTCACTTACACCCCAAAATCCTCACAATCTAATGAGTTTTCACTGACCCCAGCCTACCAGATCTATTTGCAGTAAGCTCTTCTATACTGTTAGCGGGTATATTCTCACAATAGGCTCAGTGAAGTGTCACTGACACGATTGTCCGTGCCAGTGGCTGCTCTGTTGCAGCCTACCTGATTTTGTTATCAGAGGGGGAGGATTTATGTAATGTTCATAACTAACCAGCCACTACAAATTCATGTTTTGCTGGCTTAGCTGTTCTCACCTCCCTGTTTTCAGGCTTTAAGGTATCTCACTGAGTAGATGAATGACTGGAAATTTGAGAAACAGTACAGAACAGATGCTTAATTTAATGCTAAATGGCAATGATGTAAAGATTTTGCTATTGCAAAGAGCCTTGGGACAAATTCTCAGCATTAAATAGGCAAGGCTGTATCAGACTCTATTCCTGGATGTTGAAGTTCTTGTCTTTCAGGGCAAAACAAAAAGAACTTTGTCCTTCTGTCTCAGCTCTGACTCCTATCTTATAGTTCATAAAGGATAATATCTGGTGTGACTTCAGCTAGGTTGGTGGCAGCAGCAAATATCCCCTTTTTGCTCTCTGGAGTCGCACGTTGCCACCTGAGCGGGTCTCGGATGGTTTTGTTCAAGCTACTCCTTGTCTCGGGGGGGACCTCAGGACGCCTCTGAGCTGTATTGGAAATGGTATAGACAGAGATGTTGCCTTAAGTACTCTGGACTTTGAATTATTTAACTATTGTGGAAGGAAGTGGGGGCTGGGACAAGCACAGCAGAGGAAAGGAGAGGTTGTTTCTCCCCTTTGTAAAACTAGGTAGGGTTCAACATCATACCATGAAATATCCAGTGCAGAACTCAAGAACTGCTCCAGTGGATCTTCCCTGACTTATCCAATTGCATGGAACATGGGGATACTTAACCCAAATCTGTCGGGTTTAATTATTTTCCTTTGGACAGATAAAAGCTTTCTATAGGTTCCTGTAGAATATTTGCTCTTTCAAGCGTTCCTCTGTGCTTTGATACTAAACGATTAAAGCATGCTACAGAAAAAAAACAGCCCCAACCTTTAGCTCCCTGTTCTTGGGCCCCCTGACTGCAGCTTTGATTGTTGACCTAAATTCCCCTTTCATAACTGAGTCCTGTCACCTCTGGTTGGAGTCTCCCAGCAAAACAGGCACGGCCAGCTTTTAGAAGTGCGGGGCACTGTTTTCCGTTCTGCCTTGCACGGCTGTGACGGGCTCCAAGCACACCTGATGTGTTCAAAGTCAAACTGACCTCCTTCCTCCTCTTCCCCCAGCCTCCCTGCTCCTGGAAAAGCATAACAAGTCTCTTTTTTCCTTCTTTTTCCTCTTTTTACCAATTGTTTTTTTCTGTTTTTTTTTTTGCTTCCCATTGCTCTGCAAAGTGAGGAAACCTTTTGCCTGCATAAAGAATTAAATTCTGAGGTAATTCTATGGCTGTGCTGATTATCAGGAAGATTGCTGTTAGTAAGAGGCATGAAATGACACTGAAGTGAGAGAGGGAGACCTGGAGTCTGTTACTGATAATATTAAAGTGGATTACAGCGGCTTGCATGGGCAACTTCAGCCTCTCTTCTTTCATTCTCTGCCCACAGAGTGCTACTTACGACTCCAGCAGCCACAGCCTCTAGCTGTGAGTTCCCGTTTCTCTGTGGCTACTGGTGATAAACATCTGGTCCAATCTCTGCATCGCAGGCTTGGTTACAGCAATGCCTCGTGTCCTCACCCAGGACTTTGGTCCTGAAGTTCAGCAGCTGATGCTACCTGCTGTGCTTGTGCTGTGAAATTCTGCCCAGCACACAGGGCCCGCACAAGGATGTGGCTCTATTTAAGTCACCAACAAAGTCCTGGAAAAAAAATTGGGTTACAAATCATACACTGGCCTTGGTTAGGGCTTGCTGGAAAAGGTCAGATGGACAATTGGGTGCTGGAGCCATTGTGGGTTGGTAGACAGAGAACTGAGATTTCACTGGAAAGAAAAAAGGAGAGATTGTATGTTTGGTTTTCCATGTTTGGCTTTGGGCCTTTGGAATTTAATTTTCTAGGTTTCCCTATTCTAGATCCCTAGGAATTCACTTTTCCTATAAGGGATGTCCAGCATGGGACTGGAAGAAGCTTCATGGGCTGCTGAAGTCTGCCTGTGGCCAAGCATACAGGAACGCAGTATCTTAACTCTGTTCATGCACTTCTCAAGAGTTGTCTGAAAAGTGACTCACTGCTTAGTGGAGAAGAAAGGTTGCCAATGCCTCTTACTGGAAAGCTGGACTAGCACCTCTTCTTTTTCTTGTAATAAAAGATAAAACTCGGGTTTGATCCCTTGGGCTTCAGGAACAGGAGCTTTACCGGGAGCAAATCACTCAGACTACGGACTTCGAAGGGCTGTCAGTGTTCTTCTCAGCTGTAACTCCATCCCTTTCTAGCAACTCAGAGCAAGCAGAAGTGAAGAAAACTGTTTGCTGCTGTATGAGACTTGTACATATTTTTTTAATCTAATTGCTGTGGGGAAAATAAACATCAGTTTTATTTCGCACCATTTCTTGGCTCGGAAACTTGAGGCATATTCGCCAGATTGTGGTTTTGCAGTCATTGGCTTGAGTCTCCTTTACCATGAGGCCTCTTTACACCACTCTTGGTTTGTAAAGGGATATTAAGTAGCTAAAAACATCCCTTACCACATTATTGTAAAGAATTCTCAGTGTAAATGAGACTCTAACCTCTGTATGTTTTTCGTGTAAATGCTGGTTGTGGCCACAGCTGAATTCTGAAATTTGGAGTGTCAACAATTGTGAGGGGTGATTTTTCTCAAAACCAGCCTTGTTCGGGGTAAAAGAGGCCTCTTCTTGTTTAAAATGTTCTTAATTATGTCTGAGAAATAACTCATGGCTATGGAACCTTTTACTAAATTGAAATAAATTGTGAAAACATCAAATTATTCAGTTTTCAGAAGTTCTGGCTATTATTTCACATGTCCCTCCTCCAATGGCTTTGCCCTTATTAGTTGTCATAGAAGAAGTAATAAATTCTTCTATTATGACATCCAAAGTCCCAGCTGAAATGAGTTTCATTGTGCTGGAGACAAAACGGAAAAGTGACACTCCCTTAGCCGGAGGATTCTTAGTCTAAAGCCAAAAAGTTAGTGAAGGGTTGGGAAAAGTAGGTACAGCATGTGAGCAAAAGAAGGTTGTAAAGAAGTGGTACAACTTGCAAGTTAAATGGAGTGTGTGTTTCTCATACTTTCTCACTCTTTTTCCTTTCTCTTCAGAATAAAACAACTCTTGCTGCTGAAGGGATTGTGTTCAATCCGTCTTTTCATCAAGAGTTGGATTTCTGTAATAGTAAAAGTTTGAGGAAAGAATACTGTACGTGGCATATGGATTCGGCAAGGACCTTTGCCCTAAACTAGAAAATGTAAGGAACTGGAATAGTAGACTCTTTTAGTTGAGCAGCTTTCATACTGGCATGTTCAGTGGTGTCCCTATTGTCACTGGGTTTTTTCTTTTTCTGCCCTCCTTTGGCTCCCTGTAAATCTTGAATTGGTGGCAGCTGTTTGAGCCAAACTCAAGACACGTTGCATCACATCAGGGTTTAAATGCTCAAAGGCAAGGGAGGATTGCTACTATTCTGTAGTATTCCTCCAGCAGCTTCCTCTGTTCAGCTGAGGTCAATCACTAGCATCATGCAGCACTTCAGAGAGAGAGGAAGGTGTTCTTTAATGCTGGCTAGGAAACTTAATTTCCATTCCACAATTATTTATTAGTTCTTTTGGGGGAGTATTGTTATCCCCAGTCTGTACAAAAAGCCAAAAATCTCAGCCCTTCAAGATGAAATGGTGGACTTTCTTAGAGCTGGAAACCCCAGAAGCATATTCCAGAGCTTCCAGCCATTTATGCAACAGCAGGGATCTTGGATGTCTTACAGGTAGAGCTGCTATTGCACGTGTAGCTGCTTTTTGGTCCTCAGGCCTGGAGACTTTGGTCTCTGTGGGGAGAAGGGGGCAGGAGATGATGGCGAGCATGGCTGGGATGGGTTGACCTTCTCTGCTTGCAGTCAGAACAGCCAAGGGAGTTCCTGATGTTCCCTTGGCCATATTGAAGGTTCACACCTTCTCATGGAGATTTATTGGGACTAGCCCATTTGTGCATCATTTTTCGTACTCACTCCATGTTAGCATTTCTGGGCAGGCACAAATCCTCTTACAAAATATATGACCAGCTCTAATGGTGTATTACAGTAAATTGGGATTTTTTAGGACTTATTGCTTCTCTGGAAGAGGGACTTGTCTTGCCAGCTGTCTCCTCATTCATTGTAGCATTATCCACGCACTTGCATTGGACAATACCTTCATTTGAGATTCATAAAAATGCATAATTTTGTGGCTCTCATACATCTAAAAATGAATGCTTTGTGAAAGTATTTATTCCATGAAGAAAAATCAAAACCCACTTAAAAACCAGCCTCCAGAAGGTCATTGGTACCTTTGGCTTTCCTACCATGAATTTCTCAGGTAAATATCCATCCTAGCAAATATCATTCTTTTTTTTTAAACGTATTTGTTTTTTCCTTCCCTGGTTCTCCTCCTCTCCTTTCTCATGATCAGAAGTAACAGCATAAACCAGAATCTGGTCTCGCAAAGGTTTTGAACTGAGTGCGCCCTACAGATGAATAAACACATTACCTTCCGAACCCTGGGATGTCTCTTCCAAAGGCAACAGGAAAAGGGGGAGCTCAGAGTCCCTAGCAAAATACCAGCCTGTAGAAAAAAAAAAAAAGGCCTGTTTAAATGCTCTAACTTTCCCATCAGAAGACTTTTACAGGAGGAGGAGGAGGAGGAGAGAGGAAGGGTGTGAGGAGAGAGGGGGGAAGGTGGGTGCTGGGATAGGGGAGGAAAAATACAGTGAATGCTCCTGTAACCTTTGCTCTGTTGATACTAGACAAGACTGCACTGTTAATGAGTGATTGTTAACAGATGGCTGTTGAGCAACTTAGAAGCAGAAGATGTTATTTGGTTGTAGTGCTGGGAGGGTTAGGGTGCAGGGGTGAGGTAAGGGGATATTTAGTCTTTTCATGAGGACTGAATGGTCAGAGATTTATGATTTTCAGTTAGGCTTTTGGAAGTGGAGGCCTGGGGGGAGGATTGTTTCCCATGTTCTGATAGGAGAGTGGCCATTTGGTGCTGAAGTCTATAATGATGATTTTCTGGGTTGAGGGCTGTCCCTGCATCACTTGGCCTTTGAAAACTGAAAGATGAAAATGTTTGTCTTTAACTTGCTAAACCTTGTGCCCCAAAGTAAGGAGTGGCCTCTTCCCACTGCTTGGAGCTGTCTGAAAGCTGGTTGAGAGAGCTTTAGATGTGGATCCACACTTTGTCCACAAGATAAATCATTAGTGCATATCCCTTGTGGTGCACCAAGTTGTTAGTGTGTGTGTGAGGAGGCAGGAAACATTCTGAACATGTATGTCCATTCGTGCATGTTCCTTACCCTTTCCTGGTGAGATACATACCATGTTCAGCACATCAGCATGCCAGAGTTTGCCACTTCCTCACTGGTTTTTATTTGACATGAATTTGAATGAAGCCTCAACACATCCTATTCACTTTCTGTAGGATTTGGATGCTTGAACCTATCACAATTCTTGTAGCTGCTCAGTGTTTCTCAAGCTGCAGTACTTAGATTTGGTACTTGTTTCTCCTCTGGACCTCCTTAGGTACAGGGTTCAGTGATAGGAGGTGTGAGTGAGATCAACACTGCTTCTCAAGACGGTTATTTTCAACCAGAGGTGTATGGCTTAAGTGAAGGCAGGAACCAAATGCACAGAACATCATTTTGCTGTTAGGAATTTGCAGAAGTGGTTTGGCCTTTGGTCAGGAAAGGGAAATCCCATTTATACGTTCAACAAGTACCAGCAAGTCTACCACAGTCAGGCACTAGATGATTTTACCTCTTTCTTGTACATTAACATTTTAACGCATGTAGGTGAGTGTGTGTATATGCGTCGATATTTATAGACTAATTTAAAGACTAATTTAAAGACTAATTTCTTTTTCCTGTCATCCTTATTTATTCATATTTCTTTTTTGGGGGCACATAGGATTATATGACAAATGTTCTTACACCTCCCGTGACCGAGGATGGGTCCTGGGGATTAACACCGTCAGTGACCAGGGGAATAGAGACCCCCGTTATTTCTTCTCTCTGAAGACGGACCGTGCTCGCAAAGTAACCACCATTGCAGCACATCGCAGCTACCTCCCCAACCAGTGGGTGCATCTGGCTGCCACGTATGATGGGCACCTGATGAAACTCTATGTGAATGGTGCCCAGGTGGCAACAAGTGGAGAGCAAGTGGGCAGCATCTTCAGTCTTCTGACCTTGAAGTGCAAGGTGCTCATGGTTGGAGGAAATGCGCTGAACCAGAACTATCGGGGTTATGTAGAGCACTTCAGTCTCTGGAGGACAGCCCGGTCTCAGAAGGAGATCTTGTTGGACATGGGCCAGGCAATTCACAGACAAGACACCCCTCTACCTCAGCTAGTTCTTCAAGACAGTTTACTGAATGTGAAAAACACCTGGTCCCCCATGAAGGATGGCAGCAGCCCCCAGAGCAAGTTCAGCTATCACCATGGCTATTTGCTGGATACCAGCCTAGACCCTCCTCTCTGTGGACAGACCGTCTGTGACAACACAGATGTAATCGCCAGCTACAACAAGCTCCCCAGCTTCCGCCGCAACAAAATCGTGCGCTACCGTGTGGTAAACCTCTACGATGACAAACACCAGAACCCCACTGTCAGCCAGCAGCAGATCGAGTTCCAGCATCAGCATTTAAATGAGGCTTTCAGGCACTACAACATCACCTGGGAGCTGGAGGTGCTGGAGGTGAAAAACTCTTCCCTTCGCCACCGACTCATCCTGGCCAACTGTGATATCAGCAAGATCGGGGACGAGAACTGTGATCCAGAGTGCAACCACACCTTGACTGGGTACGATGGTGGGGACTGCCGGCACGTGCGCCACACACTCTTTAACAAGAAGAAGCAGAATGGGGTGTGTGACATGGATTGTAATTACGAGAGATACAACTTCGATGGTGGGGAATGCTGTAACCCAGAGATAACAGAAGTCACCAAGACGTGCTTTGACCCTTATTCTCCTTACAGGTAGGCATTTTCTTAAACAAGCTTTTTGTGATCATATTAGTGACTCTCTGTCTAGCTGGGTTTTGAAACTTTGTTTTGTTGCCATTAGAGGCTTTGGCATTTGTAATTAATTTGGTTTTTTCCTCGTGCTTGGCTCACATTATAGTTATCCAAATGCAATCTCAGTAATGGCCTCATCAGCATCTTAGTATTGAGTCAGTATTCTCCATCTAGGCTAAAGAAAGTTCCATGCTGAAGACTGAAGCACCCAACTTTGGTCAACCTATTAGTTGTTGGTTATGAACAGTGTATTGTAGCATTGCACAGTTCATTTTAAGTGCAGACTCTTAGTAGTGGGAATTGGATATCATAGAAAGCTCATGTGTATTTGGAGAGGGAAGAGCCCTTCAGCCATGGAACAGAACATAAATACTCTCAGGTAGACTTCAATTCTCTAGGACTTCTTTGAAGGTAGGTAGGTTATTCGGTATTCTTAATGCTCTGAGTAGTGTTTCTGTAAGCACTGCTGTGGAGAGGCAGCTGAGTCTGCAGGCTGTGAAGAGGGAGGTGGGTACCAGGTTCCTGGCAGTGCTGTTGCACACATTGAGCTCTTCTGTGCCTCTTGTTATATAGATGAAAATTGGGTTAGTGCCACTTAATTGCAAATGGCAGGGCAACTTTCTGTGGATCCATGTGAGCTTATATCCTGATATCCTCAGCTAACACTCTGTTGCAGTTTGAAGAGGGACTTCCTTGAGTAACTTGTGTCAGTTGAGTACCTACAATTACTCCAACTTACTTTTGGTCATCTTTAGATAAGAGTTAGTATGTTTAAGGAATAAAGTGTTTACTGTGAATGACTTAGAAATATAAACACACAGAAGATGAAGGTTAAAGCTGAGATTCTCTTGTCTGCATCCCATGTTACAGTTTCTGTAGGGCAATTCATGCAGTAATGGAGAAAAACCTCTAGGTGATCAGAACACCCTGTGTTGTCAACACTAAAGCTCAGGTTAAGAGAGGAAACATGAGCTGTTCTGGAATCCCTTCCATTGCAGCAATTCAGGCTATCTTTGCAACTTCCTCCATAGAGAGAAGGTTTTACATAACATTATCAGCTCTACTGGAGCTTTAAATACATATAATTAAGCTGCTAAGAAATGTTTCCTTTCCATTTTTGTTTTCAGCTCCAATGAGGTTGTTTTTGAAAAACTCCTTATAACTCAGCATGACTTCAGTGAGCTCCCAGTGAGCAAAGCTCACATGAGGAAACACTTGAAATGCTAATGATTGAAAATATCAGAAGAAAAAATACCAATCTCTTAATACCGTTCAACTGGAGAGGAACACAACGAAGCAAATATCGTCAAAGGCATAATGCAAATTGGATTGTATTAACACTGGAGTTCTGAGAAGTCGAGGTGTTAGTTCTAACAGCTATGAGAATTTTTAGCAAAATACATTATTTTTAATATGATAGTCCCCTTTTATCACTTGTTCTGTGACCAGCATAATAGCCATACAAAATGAAACCAGAAAAGTCTTGTGAATTTTAGTTGGCAGATTTAAGACTATGCCTTAATGCTATTATGATGTTCAGAGATGTTTCTATTTCAGATGAAGTCTTTTTTCTTTTTTGATGCACAGATTGTACTTGCAGAAGCCTAAGCAAGAAATTTAGTTCCAAAATCTGAAGTTACATTAATATGGCGTAGTTGCTTTTCGTACGCAGTTGCATGTTCATTTTGGAGACACCCAACCTCGCTGAGCTTGTCTGGAGGCTTTGCATTTCGTGGCTGTGAGCTCACAGATCTACATATTCTTTTTGGCTTGAGAAGCACCTCTTCTTGTCTGTGATCAGTGAGGGAGGCCTTAAGGTCCTTTTCCAAATTGCAGAGCCTGTGAAAATCCATAGACCCTCCAGAGACTTTTTTGCACCAGTTAGATTTCAGTTCTTTGTCTTTGCACAGACATTGTAATTCAGTGTTGATCATTGGCTATGACCAACATCTTGACTATGAAGATAAGAAGGGCAGTAGAAGACATTCCATCTCTCTGGAGATTTTATTTGGTGGCTGATAGGCTTAGACTGAGCTCATACCCACCACTCTGATGGGTGCTTGCCCTTAGTATAGCAAAATAGAGTACTTAGGGCTGTGGGCTTAGCCATGAGGTTTGTAAGGCTGAAGTATTTAGGCTGACAAATACAGGTTTGGCGCAGTGGCTTTGGCAGCAAAGCCTTCATTGACTGAAAGAGTGAGGATTCAAACCCCATTTTTGGCTTTGGTATTGCCCTCAGCATCATCCCCGGAGAGAGATTACCATGCCAGTTAGTGACTAAGTCAAAATCTGTGACTCAGTTGGCACCATCTGGGCTCGTTTTGCATCACCAGCCCCTCTTGTCATCACTTTCATTGGCAGAGTCCTCAGTCCCCTCTAGTGCAGGCCTTGCACTACATCAATGAAGGCATCTCCACAGCCACTGAGAGCCCACATATTCCAGGTATTTCTTCTGCCAAAGTTTAGTCTAACAATAGCAGAAGAAAGAGAAGTGAGCCTTCAAACTGATGAGGAAAGGGAGAGGAGGGAAAGATGAAATGGTACCAATAAAAAGTTTCCTGAGCTTTGTGCTATAAAGACTCTTCAGAGTCTTCCTTGGTACTGGGGAGGCAGTCAGATGCTACTGGGTTTTGCTCCTTTTACACCCTTGTGTCAGGAGTTTTAGCCAGCTCTTCACCATGCAAAGGTTAGTCCTGTAATACTTTTGTCCCTTGGAACCAACCAAAAAGTGCTGATAGCGCCATTACAAGCAGGAACCCCCTTAAGTGCCTCTTCATCCCCAAAAGTGCATGTATCCATTTCCAGTCCCTTTTTTCTTCTGAGTGTTTCCATCCCAAGCCTCCATCCTGGGATGAAGTTATGAGTCTTGTTGCAACAAACTCTGTGGATGCTCCTTGAGTAAGTGCAACCACAGATGTGAGATCACTGGAACCATTTCAAGACAACTTTGATCTGCATTGTAAGTTTCTTGTGATCCTTTTGGCACCTTGGACAAAATGCTTGGGCACTTGGATGGTGTCATTCAGTCACTGTTGCAGTACAACTGTGGTGGCTTTAGAGCTGCTCCCAGCAGGAGAAATGGGTTTTTTGTTTTCTTGCTTCCAACTCCTGGCACCTCTCCAGAAACATTTTCCTCCAAAGAGCCAAGATCCTGTGCCATAGGTAGTGGGGATGTTTATGTATAGAGATTTAAATACTGTGCCATAAAGAAGTTTGCCAGAAGGACAATGCTTGTAGATGGGGACTCTGCTCTCAGAGCTGCTCAGCAGTAAACATTGTGGTACCAACTAGATCATCTCTCCTCTTTTTTTATTAGGCTACAGGGAAAAAACAGAGGACTGGTTAGCATTAGCCAACACAGCAGGCTTTATCCAAGAATATCTTCCTCACTTCTTTTTATTAATTTCATGAGAGTAGGACAAAATGCATTTAGTCCCAGCACAAGATTTGCAGATATTGTTCAGCTTTTCTTTATTTTTGCAATTCTGGGAAATTAGAACATGCTAAGATCATACAGTCTGGCTCAATACAAAGGGAAGGAGCAAGGATAAACACCACTTGCCACAAAGACACATTCCCTGTGTTATTTGGGGTATTGCTGCTTACAAAATAGGGAAGATTTTGAGCTCATGACACCTACCATGGCTCCTTTTCAGAAAATCTTGAAACAAACAGCAAGGGATCATAGGAAATCATGCTCTGTAAGTGCTATTTGATGTGGCAAGTTCTTGCACCATACTATGGTTAACTGAGCCCTTCCTTTTATGTAGTATTGGGCTTGCACATCAGGCTTCACCACAGGATCGCATGGGCAGATAAGAAAGCATTCCCCTTGAAGCCTTCTTAGGAAAACACTGATGAAATTCCTGAAGCAGTAAAAGCTACTGGAGCCTTCAAACTCCCTTGATTCATACAACCTACCAAATACTTGCTGGAAATCCCCTCAGAAGTGACCCTGGGGACAGGCTTTCTCAACATCCACATGTGTACCCTGAAGGATCCTACAGCCCATGAGTTCTGCCCAAACAAGGGCAGAGATGAGCTATACAAACTCCAGAGTCTACTCTGCAGCACATGACTTCAAATGCAAGGGTGACCCCAAGCCAAGGTGCTGGAGTGTCCAATGCCCTGCTGATCCCACCCTTCTCCCTGGCCTTTTCCAGCACCTATATTGTGCAGTTGAACAGAGGTTAGTGTTGTGTCACAGCAGCTCTCTCAAGATTAAGGGCACTGGCACATTGAAGGTATATGTAAATTAGACTCTGAATGCATGCTTGAACAATCTGTAGAAGTCTCTATATGGTTTTGACCAGCAATGGGTATGGCAGAGCCCCATATGAAGAGCACACCATGCTCTGCTGCCTGAACCACAGCAGTAGCATTAGAAGGAGGTGTCTGGCTAATCCACAGCCTAGGTCAGCCTTGTATGGGTAACTGAGCTGTGGCTGCATTTCAGGGCTCCCCCATGGGATTTCTGATCAGATCAGCCTCTTATTCTTTATCCTTCTTTTCCACTGGAAGTCTTTTCATGAGGCTTCTTTACAAAATATGGTCAACTTACTCTGGAGGAGGGAGGCATACTTAATGCCCTTTTCTAGGAGTTAGAAGAGTTCTAAGAAATACTCCTTGATTCCCAATAAAAGATTAATTTCCACCTAATCCTAAACACTAAAAGAACAGAAGAAATTCATCAAAGCTCTTCAATTCAGGGAGCTTGGGAACTTAATCCCCTGCCTCGAAGAGGCTATTGTGTAGCTCTTGACATCAAGGATTCCTGCATTCACACAGGTATCAGGCAGACATACAGCAAATACCTGATTTTTTGTCTAGGGATTCAGTACTAAATGCCCAGTTCTTTAATTATCAGCCCCAGGGCTGTTGAGAAGGTGGAGAGTATCACGCTCAAGAGCAGAGCTGCTGCCTCTTGGTAGCTGTCACCCAAAAGCCATGTCCCAACAGGAAATCCTCTGTTCTCTCTGTTTATTCTGTCCTCTATTCCAGATGTCAGGGATGTTAATCAGCTGGGAGGAATTGCATCTGTTCCCATGCCAGCAACTGATGTTTTAAAGTCTAGTATAAAATTCTGATATACACAGGACTTAGGTACTAAAGAAACTATTTCTATGTACAGGATTTGCACATCCTAGAAACAATAGGATTTTGCTTGATTTAGCTTGACCCACAGTTATCTTTTCCAATAGTATTTTTTCTTCAAGGAACATTTTTTGCCCAAGACTCATAGGACTCATGGTTTCTTTCATGGATATTATCCATTATGTGAAAAGATCGTCTGGTCAAATTGCAGGATGCTTGGAATGAAGACAGCCTATAAAATCTATTGAGTAAACTATCGGAGATCATTAAGAATCCTTGTAGGAGACAATAGATTAAAGTCTTATTATACTCTCTGGTGCTAATGCACCCCACAACGAAGGTTTGCAAGCACAGTGTCTGAATTCACCCCTCACAGCTCTGCAGCTCTACATCCTCCAGGCCCAGCCGCCCTAGTGATTCTCAACCATTTCTCAGCCTCTGGTGGATCTCATCCCCTCCCATGGTCTGAAAAGAAGCAGGGCATATAAGTGGTTTTCTTCTCTTTGCTGATCAATTTGGACATATATATGTGTGAGTTATATATATAGAACTCACGCACAGACCCACAGATTGATCGTGTCCAACATGCATGTTCCAAGTGCTGTGGGACCTTGCATCATATACCCTGGGTTTCTCTTCTATCCGTTTGTGTTCAACCTCTCTTCAGCAGTGGGTGTGAGATACCCTTTGCATTTTTAATTAGCATCACAGAATCCCAGACTGGTTTGGGTTGGAAGGGACCTGAAGCCTCATCCAGTTCCAATCCTCTGCCATGGGCAGAGACACCTTCCACTAGAGCAGGTTATATCATCTAAAACCTTCTGTAAAGTAAATTCCGCAATTCAGGAGGTTGGACCTTTCACATGGAGAAGGATACAAAGCACAGGGTATTTTAACCAGGTGCAACACTTGCATTTGCCATTCTCATTCTTTCAGGCCTCTTTTCTGATAGGAATCGAAGTTCAGTTCTTGAAAGCAATAGCTGCCCCTCAGAGAAATACAGGGCACCCACCTCCACCATGCTCCATTTACATCATCCATGAACACGACACATTTGACTTTGCCTCTCACATGGATTGATGGATGTGGGCAAACAGTACTTCAGTTGGTTGGGTTTTTCCTAACGATCCCTTCACTATGGCTGCCAGTGGAAATGTACAGAACTCTTTCAACTGAGAAAGGCTGATGCTGCCTTGTGCTACATCCTGGGGGAGTTTGCTCTGTGCAGCCACACTTCAAACCCTCAACACTACTGGTGCCTTCACATAGTGGGTTCACAGGGTTCAGGAGAAGGGGTGAGGATGATAAGGTGAATTTTCTTTATATAGTCACAGCTGAAAATGTCAATGTGAGCAGAGGCATGAATGCTAGCCTACCAGCTCTGCCTTTGCCGGGTATCTGTGAACTTAATGCTGGGAGAGACGGCCAACAGAAAGGTGTGATTACTCAGAAAATAGCAGGTTTTATAAGTAGGTTATATTTTTGGGGTAGAAAAATACCTTTTTGCCGTAGAGGACTTGTCTGCAACCTCAGTAAATGTGATGGAAAGACTGGGAAGAGATGCATGTTCTGAACAGAAGCAGAAGATAATAGTCACAGACTTATAGAATTCTTTCTGTTGGAAGGGACCTCAAAGCTCCTCCAGCTCCAACCCCTGCCACGGGCAGGGACCCCTTCCATAGAGCAGTTGCTCCAAGCCCCTGTGTCCA